>VWYP01004757.1:126682-281234 GCA_013400435.1 Pycnonotus jocosus
GGTAAGTCCGTGTCGCGCTCAAGATGGAGGGGGCGCCCTGCCCCCCCCTCCCTCCCCCCTTACCTCAGAGCAGGATGGCAGCAGTGGGGTGGGGATCGGGGATTCATCCCTCCCTCTGTCCTGTTTCCCTTTAGTCCATTGTGTGCCGTTACGGGAGGGGCGTGTGGCAGAGGCACCCTTTTTCCTCTGAATCCGGAGGACACCCCGCGCCTCTCCCTGCCGCTCCGCTGTCCCGTGCAGGAAGGGTGTCCCCAGCCCTGTGGCACAGGGTGATGTTCCCTAGGCGGGGGACAGCTTCCCCTCAGTGCTGGCTGGGTGCCCTGAGTCCCCAGTCCCGCCGCGGGAGCCGAAGGGCCATGAGGGGCTCCCTCTGTGTGTCAGGAGCGCTGTGAGGGCAGGTGGTGCCTCCCTGGGGCTTGAACTTGGACGTGGAGCTCTGAGGAAAGTACTGATAGCAAAAGACGATGTTGGAAGACTTTTTCTTTTGTTTGCTGTCCGGTGCTATCCCTAGACCTGCTACTGGTTTATCTTCTGTCATATCTTCTGTCATAGCAGGGTGTGATGTTCTTGTGCTGCCCGTTTGGTATCTTCGGTATCTTAATTAATCACTTTGACAGGCCTGAATTTTCTTATCTCGTAACCTTCTCTTCCCACAAGTGATTCCTTCCTCACCCTGAAGTATAATTGTATTTTAATAGTTGTGTTGTGTACATGCCACCAAATGTGGGGCGTTTCCTCACTTGAAAGCAAGAGGCGTTCCCGTTGCCTGGATTAGGGGCAATTAGCAGATACAGGGACAGAGTTTGGGCTGTGACAGGCAGGACGTCCATCCAGCAGCTGAGGCAATGCTGAGACCTCAGAGACATCTGACAGTGAGACCAACACGCAGGGAAAATCGTGTAATGCCCTATCCTCGTATGAACCTGAGTGCCTGCAGTTGCCATTAACTTAAGCTGCAATGATGAGCTTCTGAAGATCAAGCCTCTGGTGTGCATCATTCCCTACACCATTTTATTAGTGTGACAATAGCTGGCTATATAAGGAGAGTATTCCATGTGTAAATTCAGTATTAATAATGAGGCATTGAGATGCTCCTGACACGAAACGTTTATGAATCGGACAACAGTGTTCTGTCGTGAGTCAATTTCTTTAAACTGTATAAAATCAGTTTCACAGCTAGTCCTGCCCTATAAATGGAGAGTCTTTCAAGTACTTTTGCTTTACTGATTCGTTGTAATAATCAGCGTTTGTTTTTCAAAAATTATATTGGGCTTTATGGGTTCCTTGTACTGAGAGCTTGGCCACAAAAGATAGAACTGTTAAGGAGGTTGTTAGAACCAAGACTGCTTATATGTGTAAGGGCAAAAACAAGAAACAACTACAACCCAAAGGAGCTGTTTTCTCTTCTTGTGATCTGGCTGGGTGGCTCCACCTATTAATTTCATATGCAAGTTTCATTCAGATAGTTTGAATTAAATACAATAATAGAGTGTTACCAGCAGCAATTTAGCTTCTAATGTTTTACTTTTTCAAATTCAGTTTATTTTTCCTCTATTTATTTTTTTGCTCCTTCAAGTTGGATGATAGCTTTGATTTGGATATTAAAATACAATGATGGCTTAACTAATAATTTTGTTAATATTTTTAATTTAATATTTTGATTTTAACTTGCTTTCTGTTGGATAAAAAGTGCTTTGGGACTAATTTCTGTAGATTTATTTAAACTGACTGGTTGATAGAAGATGAGGGAAAAAAGGAATCAAAAAGCCACAGCAAGAATTCCTTGTATTTAGGCAGGATTGTTTTTTCTTTAGCCCCAGGGTTAATGGCAATGGAGAGGGGGCAGAGGATGTTTCTATGTGAATGTTAGAATTTGAAATAACTGGAAAAAAAATGCAAAATTAAAAGAAAATTTCAGAAGCTATATGTGAACAAGTTGAGCTGGCAGTTCTGGGCTGGGATAGCAGGGCCTGGTTCTGCCTCAGCTCTGTTGATAAATGTTGGGCTGTGCACAGTTCACACCCAGCATCTCTCGTGTGTGACAAAAGAGGCTGGCTCAGAGCAGAATGTTTGTGTCATCCTACCAATGACTGAATGTTAGCAGGTACTGCATGTGTGTTGCTTTACACTTGCATAAACAGAGTCTTCCCGTTCCAGGGAGCTTTTAATTCATATATCATTGAAAATATGAGATGAAAGTCTGGCACAAGAAAGAAGCAATTAATCTGGTGATAAGGTTTTGCTGTTAGCTTTTTCATTCTTACTCTTGAACAAGTAATTCAAGATAAAACCAGGATACGGGAAAAGAAAAACTGTGACTCCATCTTATTTTTTCCCTTATTCTTTCACTCTGGAGTTACAGCTTGCCACTCAATCCTGAAAATAAAATCTGTAAGATGAAGGTTAAGTGCTAGAAGCAAACTCTTCCCAATTTGCTGTGACTTCCTGGTTTGGAGGAGGCTGTATGAAGCCTGGATTTTGTGTGTGTGGTTTGTTTTGTTCCTGATAGCAGGAGTTTTTAGCAACTGTAAATGTTTCCAGATGGTAAGGATAAAAAGGTAGAAGTGAATTATATTAAAATTTCTCCTTTAGGAATTTAAAGCAATGCTTTTTGAAAATTCATTGCTTCCTTTAAATGTCAGAGGAAGATGTTAAAGTAAAGTTGTTAAAGAACTATCTTGATTGTGCATCAAATACACTGGCTTAAAATAGCTGTAAACACTTTATGACAATCCTTTTGATCTCTTTGTGAATTAGAAGTCTCCTTTATACTTTTGCTGCTTGACATCACCATCCTTTCTCATTGATTCAATAACTTACACTTGCCACTGTTCCTAACTCCCTCTTTGAGTTGTTTCTTTTAAACTGCTCCAATTTCTCTTAATTGAAAGTAAACACTTCAGAAATGTAATTTGAAATGTGTTCTTCACAGCATATATTGCCCTTTCACTGCAGTCCTACATTCTATCTTCAGTTCCGTCAAAATATTTAATGGTATATTTTTATATTGTCTTGACTTTCTGTCCACCCACACTTTCACTGATCTCCAAAATGGTGATTTTCTGGTGACTGAGCTCATTGAACTGCTGTGAGGTCACAGGTGGCTTGTTTGTGGTTAAATCTGAAGTGTAATTCTTGTTTCATCCGTCTTAGTCTGTCTGTCACCTTTGGCACTCAGCACTGTCCTTTTTGTTTTCTTTAATCGATGTACCCTGTGTTTTTATTGATAATTTCCAGTTATGTGGTGGCATTTTTTCATAGCTCTGCCATTTCTCCTCTGATCTGTTCCCAAAGTTAATGTTTTGTGCTGTATTGGACTCATTTCAATTCTAAGCACCAATGTAGCTTCCAGATCACTTTAGTTAACCCAGTGCAGGAGGATGATCACAGTCCTGGTCCTGTGGCCACACTGTTTCTGATAAAGGCCAGGATGCCACTGGTCTGCTTGGTCACCTGGGCAACTCCTGGCTCATGATAAACTGCTGTTGACCAATGTCCCAGGGTTCTTTTCCTCTGGGCCACTTTCCAGCCGCTCTGTGCCAGCCTGTAGCCCTGCATGGGGCTGTTGTGACCCAAGAGCAGGATCTGGCACTTCCCCTTATTGGGCCTCACACCACTGGCCCCAGCTCATTGATCCAACCAGCCCAGATCCTTCTGCAGAGCCTTCCTGGCCTCCAGCAGATCAACACTCCTGCCCAGCTAAGTGTTGTTGGTGAACTTTGTGAGGGTGCACTTGATCCCCCCATGCAGATCATTGATACAGATGTTAAACTGGACTGTACCCAGCTCTGATCCCTGGGGCAGCCCCTGTGGCACCGTTCACCACCAGGCAGTTTTGTAGCCAGCAAGGAGAGCCCCTGTCCAGGCCATGGGCTGCCAGCCTTTCCTGGAGAATGCTGTGGGAGACAGAACTGAAGACTTTACTGAAGTCCAGGTGTTCAACATCCACAGCTTTTCCCTCATCCACTGGGTGGATCATCTGGTCATAAAAGGAGGTCAGGTTGGTCAAGCTTTCCCCAAAGCCTTGCTGGCAGGGCCAGATCCCTTGTTTGTCCTGTATGTGCTACATATACAGCACTCCTAAAGCCTTTCTAATAAATGTACCATTGACAGAGATGTGTCTCAGAGACTTTTCTTTCTGTTATGCAGAACGAAAAAGAGACTTTGTTTTGTACTTGGTGTTTTATAAGCCTTTGTGATATAAGTAACGGGAATAGTTCAGTCATATATAATATAAACAGAAAAAAATAATAATACCAGAGCTTGGACCCTCGAGAGCTTGCCTATGTCTCATTAGCCAGAATCAATACACAGGCTCATATCAATAACCTGGGTATGCTACTATTTATTACATGAGTTGGGTTTTTTTAATGCCTTACTGCAGGACCAGTTAATCTAAGAATTGCCATAGAAACACGTGGAATTTGGAAGTTTCAACATATAAGGGTATTATTTCATGTTTACAGTAAAAAAAATTGAGTGTTAAAATGTTTAGGAATAGGATTGATCTAATTTTGGCTTTGGAAAACTCTGTGTTTAGTCAAAACTGGCCATACTTTTTCAGCAGTCAGTGGAGAAATGTATCTTCACAGGGCAATTCCCCATTTTAGATACTTATCTTTTATGATTTTGATACTTATCTTTATTATGGTATTTTATCAGGTATTTGACTGTGTGAGGTGAGTTTTCCTGGCAACATATAATGGGAGTTCTTTTTTCTACCTATGGAGACACCACTGCCAGCAGAATTCTTGGACTGCATTTGTCTTGATGAGAGCAACACTTCTGAGAATGATGACAGAGCAAATGTAAAAATTGCCAAATTACCTGAGTGTTTCCAAGTAAAGCTGCAATGTTTTATTGAATAGACTTTATCTGAAATTAAATGGCAGAAGAAAAAGCAATAATATAAATATCAAAATTTGAATAAGGATCAAATATTTCAACAAATAGTACAAGAATATTTCTTGGAAACATGGCATGTCAAAAGCATTCAAGTTTTAAGATGTTGACTTTATTGAAGATATAGCAAAAAATGGTTTTTTTCTTATTGCTTCCAGTTGATCTGCAAGAAAACCCTCTTCAAGACTGATATTCAGAAACAGTCATATGTCTTTGTAAGGGAGTGAGAAGCAAACCTCAGACTTAAGGGAACATGTCAACAACTTGAAACTTATATAGCAGATTCTCTTTGATTAACTGACTAATGCAATTCAGAACTGCAGATCCTCATGATAAAGCTTTCCAAGAAGGCTGCATGCTTTTTGATTTGTATTTACTCAAAAAGCTCCTTTCATAGGAATTTTCAGTTAATGTTAAAATACTGATCTGCACTGGTGGATAGTTGCAATTTTTTTTTCATACAGTAGTTAGTTTAGTAAAAGTTCTCTCCATATTGTGATGACTGTAACAATCTTTCACAGAACCACACAAGACTAAGTCCATCTCAAACACTCTTTTTATAATAATAATATCCTTTAAATACCACTGCTCTTAACTATAATGCTGTATTCCTTCTAACCATTTTCATAATTTGAGGTTATATTTCATTTGAAACTAGATTTATTTGATCAAAACTGTATGTGAACACAAAGCAAATTATTTAAAACTTGTGGAGCCTTCTCCATCTGAGGAATGTTAGAAGCTTTATTTAAGTCCCATGAAAGACTTGCAAATGCTGCACCGTGCTTGCCTTTCCTCCAAAGGTCTAAGATGGTAATTAGAACTTTTCCTCTTGCGTAGCAGTCACGAGCTGATTTGCTCTTTCTGTTTGTGGCTTTCAAATTTGCATTAGTTCACATAGTAGCTAGGATTAGAAATTTATTAAGGGATAAAGATAGCTTTGCACCTCAGTTTTGCTCTCAGTCAATACTGGCACAAAAACCCTGCATGTATTGCTGCTTTTCTTTCTGCAAATCCTGATTTTCTTTCACTGTTTCTCAGGAGTCTTTTTTTTTCCAGAATGGACTTTGTGTTCTCTTCAGCTGATCCCGATCAGCTCTGGAATCTTGGGACCAAATAACTTGTTCTGTAATATGAAAATGAATTGTTCTTTAATCTGTCTTCTTTTATGGCTGGCCAGCCATCAGACCCAATCCTGGTTATTTGGTAAGCATAACCAGGAAGTTTATGATGTCTTCTGCAATTACTATTAAAAATATACCATTCAGATAAAAAAAAGAACATTTTCTGCATACATAATAAAGGAAAATCTGACAAAATGATAACACCAAAGTATTGATTTTCTAGTAATATCCCAAAAAGAGATAATACTGGAGATATGTCTACTAGAAAAGGGGGAAATAACACACAGAATGTGAGATACCAACTCTTTGTTAATGTAAATTTAGACTTTAAAATATTGATTTATTTTACTGAGAAAAACAGCTAAGTTTTTCATTGCATAATGTTATTTTTACATTACAACCATGTTTTAAAAATTTCTGTGGGTGCAACATTCTCTTTTTCCCTAGAAAATGAGGCAAAAAAATAGTTGACTATGTTGTAAAGTAGAATTTGGTTTTCTAGGATCTCATCTCGGTACAGCAGCAATGAGTGGAGCTGCAACAATATCTCAATTGTTAAGGCACACAGCAGCTATTGTGTGTCCAACAATAGTCTGTGCAAACTTTGGGCACTTACACTTGCTTATGACAAAACAAAGTATTGTGATATGATGCACTTTTTATCTCAAGTGCCCTGAAATGTTTATTTTTTTGACAGAAGGGATCTTTAATAGCTAATCTCCAAAATTATGTTTTATAGTATGCTGTACAATATTTATGGATTAAACCAAGAAAGCCCATTACATTACATGAACTGAATTGTAGCAGAAAATAAAATTACCTACATGAAAAATAATTCCTGTGGCTTCTGACTGAGCACTAATGTATCTTTCTGGATAGAGTATACAGGAGTGACTTCCTTTCAGAGCATGAGGTAGGAAATAGCATTTATTGAAATTCAAATGCAATTAAGGAGACACTTAAATTAGTTTATAAAAGGCTGTTGGTTTCTTTACATACCAAGAAGTCGGAAATAGTAATGACTTTATCATGTTAGCTGTGACAGTGATTCATGGAAGAAGTTACAGCCGCAGTCATCAGGGAGGTATTTTCTTTCAAGAATCTAAATAATGTTCTGTCCATTTAGAGCCTTTCGATGGGGTTTGGAACAAGTTGTTAAAGATGGGCCAAAATCATTACCAACAAACAAGGCTGGCTGCCTTTTCTCCACAGGGAGGGGAGTTACTGGAGATACTTGTTGCAAGACAGTTGTTCCTTCCTGCACACTTTGGGGTTGTTCTGTGCCAGCTCTCAGTGATGATATTCAGACAAACCTCAGATGGAGCATCGGTAAATTATTCATTATTTCAGAATACCCTCGGAGAATTACAAAAATTGCTTAAACCAAAGGTTAATAAAGGACAATCTCTGGATTTTTAGCAGGTTCTAATAGTTTAGCAGCTGAAGATAAATTATTGTGAGCCAGCTTTCCTTAGCTGAGAAGAACCTACTCTTCAGATTATTCACAGTGTAAAGGACTGTGCACTACAATTTGTCTTAAGGAACTGAGAAATATATATACACCTTTGGTATTTCTCAGACTTTTCTGTTTAGAGCTCAGTTCAGAGCAGCCTGGGTACAACTAAGAAATCCTGTGCTTGATTTCAGGAGTAAAAGCCTTGATCCTCAGAAAGAAGGCCCAATTGCAAAAGAAATTCAGAGTAGCAGGCTGGGAATTGTACCATTTTTGATACAAAACACCCACCCTGTTGATACTTTTCATAGATGATGGCTCAGAGGACCTGTGTGAGGAGCATTAGAAAAGCATAACAAAAGCTTTGTTCTTACGTTCAAAGTTTTTACTTTGTTCTTCAAACTTCTCCCAGTAAAGCAGATAATTCTGTAATACTGTATGGGCTCAATGCTTCCCCCACGTACACCTTACATTTTGCACAGATTTGGCTTCTGAAATGTTTAAACATTTCTCTACAAGAAGAGCCTTTAGACAGGAAGTGCTGTGAGTCTTTATTTGAAGGTGAAAAAAATTTTTCTGGAAAACCATAAACCAAACAACAAGTATAGCTGGACTAGAATCAAAGGTCAGTGCCAAGCTAACTTTATTAATCTTTCAAAGAAGAGTAACAGTTAGGTCTTGATCTTCCAAAAGCATTCCAAATGAGAAATCTCAGCCTGTAGGTATTCTCACAATGTTTATGATGGTTATAGATGGAACTGAGATTTCAAAATTATTCTTATTTGAGTTACTCTGTATCTATCAACAGCATGGTTATTTGACGTCATGTTCCATGCACAGTCTCACAGTGTTCTGATACAGTTAAAAGGTTCACTTCCACAGCAAAATAAAATGCGAATTCATTTCAGAACATTAAGGAGGTCTGTCATAATCTAAAGCTTTGGTATGTGTTAGGAATATTTTAAAAACTTCAAATCCCGACTGTGTGCCTAGACCAAATCAAAGGTTAATTATTTTGAAGTCTCAGGTTGTGATGGAGTGCTCTGTAGCCCTATGAATTTTCATGCAAAGTCTTATTATTATTCCAGAGGCTGTTCTAATTCAGACCAGATGCATAAACCAGTTTAAAGGGGAGGGAGGGAGGGAAATGGGCAGGATTATTTGCTTCTAGAAATTGAGTCAAACTTATGGAGTTCGCAGGCACAGTAGCTTCAGAAAGCTATAAGCCAATGCTTGTCACTTCTATGCTAATTTTTGAAATCTGAAAATGTTCATTCAGGAAGTGACAATCTATGTTACACTGCTAAAACAAAGTAGGAAAGCAAACTATGTCACCTTAAGCTGGGCTGAATTAGGTTTTATTCTCTTTTCTCTGTTAGTTGATTTCTTTGTGTTGTATCAATAACTTACAGAATCACAGAATGGATGAGGTTGGAAGAGTCCAACCTCCTGCTCAAGCAGGATCCCCTAGACCAAATTACTGTGTATTCTGTCCAGATGGTTCTGGAATGTCTCCAGTGAGGGAGACTTCACATTCTCTCTGAGCAACCTGTTCTAGTGCATGTTCACCCACACAGCACAGAAGTTCTTCATGCTCAGGTGGAACTTCCTGTGCATCAACTTCTGCCCATTGCCTCTTGTCCTATTGCCCAACACCACTAAGCAGAGGCTGGATCCATCATCTTGACACCTTCCCTTCAGACACTTACAGGCATTGACAAGGTCCCCTTTTAGGTGTCTCTTCTCCAGGCTGACCAGGCTCAGCTCTCTCAGACTTCCCTTATTTGAAAGATGCTCCAGTCCCTTAATCATCTGCTGGATGCTCTCCAGGAGCGCCTTCTCTTTCTTGTTCTGAGGATCCCAGAACTGGACACAGCACTCCAGATGTGGCCTCACCAGGCTGAGTAGAGGGGCAGCATCACCTCCCAATTAAAAACATCTGTCAAGAAAGTTTCCTTTTCCAACAGCCTGTTTGGAATCCTCTT
Source organism: Pycnonotus jocosus (assembly GCA_013400435.1). Taxonomy (NCBI): domain Eukaryota; kingdom Metazoa; phylum Chordata; class Aves; order Passeriformes; family Pycnonotidae; genus Pycnonotus; species Pycnonotus jocosus. The sequence continues at coordinate 136,147 of VWYP01004757.1, forward strand.
GCTATCAAAGCTTTCATACTGCTGTTTTTCCAAGCAAGAAACTTACTATTTATAAGGAGTAATTTATTTTTACTTTTGTTTGTTTTTAATTTGTACTAATAACTGAGAATCTTCTCTCCCAGTGAAAGAATGTCTTTTCTGCAGCTCAGCTCATTCTGGCAGCACTGTGGGTGATTAAGAGCTTTCAGAGAGTTAATCATCCTCATAGCCCTCGCCCTGCCCTCGCTTGAGACAGGTTAGAGAATTAGTTGAAGAAGGCAGTTCAGTGTGATTATCCAAGAGCTTGAAAAGACACATAGGAAGTGAAGTTTTTCTGAATATCAGTAGTGAGTGCCTACTACCTTATTTCTGGTAAGCTTACATGAGAAATACATACACAGAGCTAGTTTACTGGTCTGAGTGGTTGGCTGATTTCTTGATCCATGGGAAATTGTATCTAATGCATGAGACAGGGATCAGAAAGAGCTACTTCTGCTGTTTATTTTGTAACACCCTTCCCTGTTAGTTTTTCAGAATCATGCTTTTGGAAAACAGAGTGCCCAAGCCTTATTACAAGGTTTAGCTTGCATAGAAAACAAGTTTCAATGCCAAAAGGAGGAAATCTAGGACTGTAAGCTCTGTCCCCATTCCTTCCAGGACTGAGGATGTTGGAGGAGCCAGTTTGTTTGGTTTCCTGCAGCCACATGCACCTATCCAGAAGGTTTTCCAGGCACTGCTGTGAAAAGGTAGAATCAGAGAGAGGGAAACACATTACAGGTTATGACCTGGTGACATTAATCCACTGGAAGACTGTTACATAACAGCCATGTCAGTTTATTGATATAACAAGGCAGTTTTTGCCCCTACATATATCCTGCCTTACGGGCATTTGTGAGCAATGCCTTTTGGGGTTGTTACATTCCCCACTGGCTAAAGGTTGCAGTGATGGGCATCTTGTCTTACACTTCACTTGCCAGGAAAATGTATTGTAATAGAAAGTAATGCAATTAAAAGGTATATGATGATTGAAATTTCAAGGAATATCTTTAAGAAAAAAAAACTGTAATTCTTTCTTTTGTTAAATTGTGATCTGTTAGTTATTGTTATTGTTAGACAAATGTTAAATGCCTTTACAAGTGAAATTTCATGAAGTGCTAAACTTCTGGAAGTTCAGAGGAGTTCTAGATTTCTTAATTTTGTTTTGAAACTATGTCTTTAAACTAGAATTGTACTTACATGTAAGAACTGCAAGACATGCAGCATGTAGCATCAAAACTGACAGGATTTAACATGACAGAAGCAGAAGGTGGTTTATTATGAAAGACTGAAAGTGCTTGCCCCATCTTGATTTGTAATAGAATATCTGGGTAGGAGGTGGATCAAACTGACCTTACCTTACTATTTGATCGTTTTCCAACAGCTGTTTTCCAGGAGCCTTTTTTTTTTTTGCCTTTCAGTAACATGTTTTTGTCTCAGTGATAGTGTACATATTGTTGCTGGTGTTGGAAACTTTCTTTTAATTATGAATTTTTGAAAAACCTATGGGTGAGTTTCATGTCTAGGATCTTTCTTCCATATTAACTGTAACCAAAAGCTTTACTTCCCAGTTCAGTAAGATTTACTTGTATGGGTTTATTTGGTTTGAATTTAAAATGTTGTATGTGGCTGTAAGTAATTAAAAACGTTTCCTAAAAAATGGTGGGTTTGACTGTACGGTGCTGGAATTGCCTCTGCTGATCATGAAGAGTTGAATAATAGTCATTTGTCACATAGGGTGTTGACTCAGACACAGATGATTTCAATTCAGATGACAGAGGGTGTTACAAAACTCAGCTGTTGACTCTGCTCCTCTTTGCACAAGTTGCTTTGTCTGTGGCAGGAATGGCCGGCCTGTGAAGCAGTTTTTGACAGCCACAGTTTCTGGCCTAATTTGTTCAAGTAAGCCAGTGGTGACTTTAAGTTGTTTTAATGCACTAGGTTGGCAACTCCAACGGTTTAGGAGCTGTTTCCAGTGTAAATTGTCAGTGCTAGCATGGTAGTGGCAGCCTTTGGAGAAGAGTGAAAGCCTGGTAGGATGTTTAAGTTGCCTGTATTAGTGTATAAATTCTCTGTTTCTGATTCACAGCTAACTTGACAAAGAGTTTTTGCAGCAGTGTGCCAGCACTTGCAGAGCAGTTGCAGACAGCTGCTGGCAAGACACATTTTCTTGGCTCAAAATGATTAATCTCAAGCTGAGGCAATTTTCTCCAAGAGCTTTGGTTATTAATCAAATTTGGAGAAAAGACAACAAGAAACATTAAAACAGATACTCTTCTTTGAGTTTTCAATTTCACTGGGATTGGAAGAAGACAGTTTAGCTTTTTTGGAAAAGGTACATAGTGGCACAAGAATATGAGCCAAGATATTTATTGGCCAAGGCTGATTCTATTGACTAAATCAATAGGGTGTTAAATAGGAACCTATTGAGACAAGGCTACCAGGTAGGCTGCTTAGGAGGTAAGAAAGAAAATGGGTTTGGGGGTGGCATGGTTGGGAAGGATGCCAATTTTCCTTGCTTTCCCCTTCTAGGATAATACCTTGGTGGGCTCACCAGGTACTTCTGGTGATTATGAACTTGACTGACTTCTCAGTAGAGTTAGGAAAGCTAACAGTGATAGCAGTGGGTGGAAGAGACAGCCCTATTTTGATATGTTAGAATAATCTCAAATTGGCTTCTTATTTATTTGTATCTAGATGCCTGCTATGTAAACTTTAGATTTTTGCTGTTCAAACAGTTATTTTCCCAAGAAGAACTTAATTCTTTTTTTGGTTTTGATTGTGCCTTCAGAGCCTTTTTCTGGAGTTAAAAATAGAATGCAGATATCTTCTATCTAATGAACTTGTGGACTAGATGCTTCTGTTGCCTTTTTTCTCCTGTAACAGGATTGAATTCCTTGCACTACAGCAACCCTGAAGTCATTACACTGCACTTAAAACAAAATGCAGAAAGGAATGACCTTTTGCTAGGACTCTGTGTTGTTTATATTGCTAAGCCTGATCACCATCTCCCAGCAAAAGCCAGTTTAATCCTTAAACATTTGTAGAAATAGTATCTGTTCAGAATTGTCTATTGTTTGCTGTCTGGTTCTCGTTGATTATAACGTTGTGCATCTCCACAATGTCCCTATTTGCCCCTTGGATCTTCACAGTACAGGGCAGCTCTTATCTTCCCTGCTGATAGCATATCACCAATGGTACCAGTTAAGAGCTGAAAACACTTGTACCATAATGGAAAGTTCCACTTTTGCCAGGATGACTCATTAATTAACCCCGGGATGGAGAGGCTTCCTGTGCCAACTTAAGAAAAAGTTACAGGAAGATGCTATTATATATCAAAAGATAAATGATCGGAAGAGTTTTGTCAGCCTTGTAGGAATTATGTGTTTTAATACTCTCAATCTACCTGAAATAAGCTTGGAAACTCACTGAACAGATACTTTGGAAATGGTTTATATCTTGATTTGCTTTAGGAGCAGAAAGGCAACTGCTGAGAAGAATGGACTGGTACTAGCAGTGCTGGAGGCAAGCAGTATATCCAGGAGGCACTAAATGTCTTTTCTTTCCAACTGACCACAAACTTTTGGCTTCAAATAGGCCACTGTTCAAATGTAGCTACCAAGTTGGCCACTTGGAAGGAAGGAAGGAAGAAAATAAGCTAGAGATTGGAAGAGCTCTTGGGGCTGTGAAGAGCCAGGGAAGGCTTTGGCTGCTATGCAGAATGCCTTCGTGTGCCTGTCAGACGTTGCTGAAAGTGAGTGGGAGGCTGGGGTACAGTTTCACTGTCCCAGCCTGGTGTGCATGGAATGTGTGTAACTCAGGACTTCAGCAAATTTGTGCTGTGGACTTCAAGGAATCCTGTGATGCCTTCATAGTTCATGATTTATTTTTTGTCAAGGAATCTTTGCCAGATCTGTAAGATAAAGCATTGTGTGTCTGTAGCAGGCTTGAACCAAGCAGAGTGGTCTCTACATAAAGACATATGATGAGTGTAAATATTTCCAGTGAGGAGCTGTAACAAGGCCTGGGAGTGAGAAGGAAGCTCCAGAATTTGAGATTTAACTCCTAGTAGTTTCTAAGATAGAAAGAGCTTTTGCTGCAGAAATTTCTCCCTTCAGAACAGGGAAGCAGTAAAAAATATTGGGGAGATGCTTCTTTTAAGGTAAAAGTGTGGCTTGGACTTGCTCTATTAATATTTGGGCATTTCAAGCTGGACAAATGGCTATAAAATGCCAAAAATACAGATATTTTTAATCTCCAGTGGAGCTGCTTCATTGATTTCCCCTCAGATGCACACATGTGCAGGGGTGACTTCTGCTTTTTGTCTGTTTACCCAAAATACAAAAGGTTACACAGACTTGTTATCTGATTGTCTCTTTTCGGCTGGTTATCTCGGTCTGCTGTCTGTCTAGGAGGAAAAACAGGTGATGAGCTGTGACAGGCTTTGTAACCATGCAGAGTAAATTGAGGGGCCATGAAGCAGAAAGGAATATAACCTTGTACTAGAGACTGTAAGCAAAAAGAGGTAAGGAGACTAATTTTGGTGAGAAAATGAGCATGCCAAGTAAAATACAGGTTCAAACCATTTGTTCTCCTGAGAAACGTTATGGTCTAAATTTGACATAGACTGTAGCAAGTATCCAAAGAACTGCCATATGGAGGAATAGCAGCTTGTGTTAGGATCATACACTTAACAGCTTAATTTCTAAATTTCTTTTGAGCAGTGTTTCAATTCAGCAGTAGAAAAAGGGTGCTTCATGGGGAGACTTGAGTGAGGAAAGAATGGTGTGACATTTTTGAGTAGATCTTGCAGATGCTAAAAGGAAAGGTTGGGAAGAGCTGTCTGTAGTGGGGAGGGAGACATGAATCCAGGTGTAAACAAAACTAATTCAGTTTGTTACTCAATGGTGAAGTTACTGCTGGAACTGACTAAATCAAATATTTTAAATGTCAATTTCAATATTTCAAATCTGTTTTCAATATTTCACTAAAGAAATGACCAGTCCAAGGAAAGGTAAATAACACTGACTTTTTTTTTTTTTTTTTACTTAAGTAAAATTTTAAAAAAAGTTGTACAGGCATCAAATTATCAACTGCAGTTCTGTGTGCAGTATAGAGTAGATGTCAGCAACACTCTGGCTTGTTGTACTACACCCTTTTTCTTTTCCTTTGCCTCAAATTGAAGTTTAAGCATTAGGACAGAAACCATGCAGAACCCAAGCTCTGTAGTTTCTCAGTGAGACAAGGTGCTATCATGATGTTCATGGCGTGTTGTCTCTATGTCAGTAGCTACCAGTGCTTCTCCCAGACTGCAGAGATCACTGGGAGCTGCTTCCTCTCAGGAGACCGCAGCTGCCAGATCTCAGCCCTATCGCACACTATCCAAAATCAGTCCACTTAGCACCTTTGACTCAGAGCTGCAAGGGGCTGACACCCACTGGAAGGTGACCTGGAAAGCCTTACAGGAACAATGCTCCTGTCCATACAGGAGAAGCTGAAAGAAAGTATTTTCAGATTCCAAATCTTTATGAGGATCTTCCTGAATGGAGTTGCTGGGGTTTTTTACATCGACACTGTGATAAGCAGAGAATTGGATCGGTAATGGCAGAACATGGCAGGCATTAAACTGTGAAATCTGAAAGGGTAAAAGGGGAAGGTAAAAGTTTCAAAGTAGTGGAGACTACATGTCCAAAATAAAGAAGGGGTGGCTGATTTTGTTTTAAATAAAGTCATCCTCCCTCAACTCCACAATAAAGCACAGGATGAACAATGAGAAGAATATGTTGTGGGAGGGGAAGAGAATGATGGGAGGCATAATAATCATCTGTAGAGAAAGTAACTACTTAGGATCCCACAATCCGGCTCTTTTAAACAAATGTTGACTTTAGTTCTCTATTTATGGATTTGGAGAGGAAAATTCTGAAATTCTAATTCATTTGAAGTTACTAGGGGAAGTGCTGTTGCCAGGTTCTCAGTACATCAAACAAATCATGAGTATTGATACTTTGAATATTTCATGTGGCAACACATGAAATATTGATAGATAAATATAACATTATATTAGATAAACTCCAGTGTCTCATCCTCAGCTCTGCTGTGTTACTGTATGTAAACTCATGGGCTGTTTTTTCATTTAGCTGGGGGCATTTGTGAGTAGTTCTTCACCTGTGTAGAAAACAATTACAGGTTCTTTTGTGTTCACAGGTTTTGGATGCAGTCTGAATCTGAGAAGTATGAAGAAGAGATACCTTCTCTGCACTGGGGGATAGATCCTGTATTTTCTGCATTTGCAAGACTCTATATTAAAGATATTACAGAAATGAGAGAGTCTAAACAAGTGCCAGGTATGTATTTATATGTGCTGATTATGATACACACAGTATTATAATTGATTTATGTTGTGCATTTTATCAAGGAATTGAAGAATACTTCATGAACATTGGTAAGGTAGTATTCCATATGCTTAAGCTAAGTGATGTTAGTATCTTTTAACAGTTCTAAGGACAACAGTTTGTATGTGAAATGTATGTGAAAATAAAATTTATTTGTTAAAATGGCTTTTCTTTCTCCTGAGAACCTCTTTTATGTTAAGGTAATGTTGTATTTCCTCTGTGTGGTAGTGCTTGTTATATTCTCATAAAGTTAATTCTACAAATTTCTGGTCCCTTCTGGCCATATGTATTGTTATCTCCCCACTGTCTACATTTTTTGGAAAATTTTGACAGTTGATTTCATGGCTGGATGTGTGATTTTGCTTTTTCCTATGGACATTATAAAACAGATACAAGTTTTGAGGTTTTGTCTCCTTAATTTCTAGATATGATAGATACATGACATTCTTCATACATTGGAACAACCTTTCTGTAAATTCTGGTCTCCATGCTAGACCCTACCCCACAACTGTCTGCCTTGCAGTCTGTGTCCTGCTGGTCTGCAGTGTCACCCACATGTGAGCTTTGGCTGAAGCAACACAGCTCTGACCTTGAATTGCTGTTTTCACTACACAGACTTTAAATACACTGCAGTGCGTCTTCTGCTGTGAAAGGGTTCATTACTCCCAGCTGAAGCTTGACAAGGTGCAAGATCATCAGGGAGGAGCCCAAAGAACTTAGAATTAATGAGGAAAAGCAATAAGCCCTAAGCACAGTCTATGTCTTTGATTTGGTTTTGATGTTTTATTTTTGGGGTTTTTTTAATTTTTATTTCTTTCTGTCCACAGAGACTAAGTACCCCTGAATGGATCTTTGAATATGCTTTGCCTTTTAGGTTCTGTTATTCTTCAGTTTTCTTTAACAGCAAGGATAGCAGCAGTGCTATTTTTGGAGAAATGAAGGACTAGCAGGTTTTTTTCTCTTCTTGCAACCATTTTTATGTACATAAGGACTTCACTGTGTATCTGTCTTTGTTATTTAACGTGGTAGGAGACTTTTGTCTTAAATCTATTGCAATAATTAGCAACAGAGTGTTGTTGATGTTTGTCCTACAGGAAGTTTTATTTAGAGGCCTTTTAAAACTGTATTATAATTGTCTTCTAGTAGTACTGGTGTAGGAAATGTATCTGGTAAAAACAGTTCTTCATCAGTTACAGATATTTTAATTGTTTTCTAACAAAATGCAACACAATTCAATGCCAGCAGAATTGGATTGTGGTTTGGACTTGAACGTTAGTACATACACATGTGAAAATGTATTCAGAATGATTAACCTTATAAACAGCAATAAACATTTCATGATAGCAGGAACAGTCCTAGAAAATACAGTCCTGCTCTTTTTTTTAACCTCCAGATTACCTGAATTTCCCTTCTTATTTCTCTTCCTGTTCTTTTACTTAACTGAGTTGGCTTCTGCTTCAGGAACTTTTTCAGTTTTGTTACTACCTTTGGTTTTTTCCTAAGATGATCCTAAGGAGGTGGTATCTGTCATGTCAAGATATCAGCCTTTACAGTTGGTACATTTGAGCTTTCTCCACTTCCTGTGTATCTGGCACTCTGCACGGGTTTTTTTTATACAGAACATTTTTCTGATTCTAAACCAAACTTCAAATGAAATGAAATTTCCTAGAACCAACATCCTGAACTTTGTTCATTCTCCTGGTGCTGTATATATACCAAGCCAGACATTTTTCAGTGTGTCTTATTGGTTGGCAACAAATGATAGCACAACAAAAACACTAAAATTAATACCTTTTGGGGAAGGAAGAATGTAGGTGTTTGTTGTCAATGCTTCCTGCCTTTAATGGGCTTTTAAAGACCAGCTGAAGCTAAGTATATGGTTGGCTATAAATCAGTCATTAAGTAATGGTAATTAAGAATGAATGAGTGCAAAACAAAAAGTTGTAACTAGGAAGAATGGAAAGAAACAGACTGAATGTCAGGAAAAACATCCCTAGGATGACATCTGTTAGACCGTGGCACAGCCTTCCCAGGAAAAAGGTGGGATGCCCTTCTCTGGGATTGTTTATATCCTGACTGTACAGATTGCCAGGAATTTACTGTACAAAATGGTCTTGTATTGGCCCTGAGGAAATGGACTGAATGACCTAATGAGTTTTTTCTTTCCACTTTTAAGCATTAGGATTTGATGCCACAGTGACTAATCCCTTAAAACAACACAGAGGGAAGCAGTAAACCTGGCCAATTACTCTGCTGCTATAAATGGTGACAAGAAGGCTGGAAAAGCTTCCAGATAAAAACAGCAATTGTGTTGTCTTAGCAGCCTTGCAATGAGAGTGGGTGTCAAACTCAGTTGTAACACATAATCACATCATGGAAATGAGCTTTTCTCAGAGTTATCATGCACCACTGCTTTGTGACAGCTTATCAACAAGCAGGGGAAGCTACAAAGAGCATAAAAGGAGGTAATAATAATTAAAGGAATGGCAGACAGCACAGTAATGCTGGTACAGACATGACCAGCACTTGCTTTAGAGAGTTCTGTATCTATAGGCCACTGTAGCACTGCTGTGGCTGTTGTGGTAATGGCATTTTGCTCTGTGTGTTGATTACTGGGGTATTGGGAACCTCACTGAATGTGTTTGTCCACAGCTTCAAATATTTAGTATATATTTATTGCTACCAATATGGACTTAATTTGAACAAATAAACTGGCAGGAGGAGTAATTTACACCTTGAAGTCATCAAGTCCAACAACTTTTAATAGGTTAAATATAATTCCATTCTTCAAATTAATTTGGGTAGTTTCTCTGAGAGTAAGGGTGGAGTTCTATGTGAACTTATGGGGATGGAGAGAACCAGTTTTATTTGGTCTCTGTCATCTGCCAAAACTCAGCTTACTAACTGAGAAACACACATAATAACATGTTGCTTGTTTGCATAATCAGGAGCTTGGAGTCTCTGCTTCACAGACTTACCCTGAAACCAGCCCAGACCTTTTACAGAGATGTTGTAAGATTCAGTGAATGACTACAAACACTGGGAGCATCTCCACTGGGGTTTTCTGTAGCAGTGTTTATTTGTGCTCTGGTAAATGAAATGACAGACAAGTGGACAGACCTGCTAAACATTCTCTATGCCAGACCTGACCAGTGACTGCACAATTAGTATAGCCAGATCTGAGATAATAGATACATCCTCAAAACATTGCAGTGGATTTTTATGAGCAAAATTCCTGCTTATGAGCTGCTTGGCTGGTCACCCCTGATTTCTTCTGAAACTTTTGTGTTTTCTCTCTGTCTTGCGTGAACAAAGTTAATTCCAGGCTCATTTAAGGCTGCTAGCTATGTAGGACAAGTTATTTTTGGATTTTGGATTTAGGGGGTTTTTTTTATACAGAACATTTTTCTGACTCCCTTGCTGCTGTGTTTCCCTTTGTAAGAATAACACTTGCCACGGTGTATGGAGCCAAATGTTCCCTTCTGACTCCCTCGAGTTATCTAGTTTTCAGAAGACAGTAATTGAACATCCCAGATGGCTTATTTCAGTAAAGCAGCAGTATTTGAAAACTGAAGAAAGCACAGTCACTGAAAACTAGCCAGCCCAGGGTATATTTGGAGCCTATTGCCCTATTTTCCTCCTGCTGGCGGACTGTGAAGCCTCAGTGTATGATGTTCGCATTGGTGTTTGTTAACATTTGTCACTCTCTTGAAAGGGATTACAGAGCCAAGCAACCTCAGTGCTGTCAGAGTCCACTGGGCTGTGATTTCTCACTGTTTCCTGGCCATGTTTCTGAGTGTTATTTAAGTTATCTTTATAGATGCACAAAAATAGCTTTGAAGGGATGTTTTTAGAACGTGTGTTTTCAGAAACTAAAGTTCAGGATGCCATCCACAATGACTGCAGTAGCGTACTCTGCTGTCTGAGCGGGCTCTTGCTCTCCCCCTGCCCCCATGGCTCCTGTTCTTCCAGAAATGAAAGACAGAATTATGTTAGTTTTCCTTTCGGAGGCTCTGCCTTAATCAGGAACAGCTGCATTGTGAGGAGCTCAAACTGCTTCCTTTGTGTTCTATTATTTATTCTGAAGACTTATGAAGATATAAAAAAACCCCAAACCAAACAGCAAAGAAAAGCAAAACAAAAACCCAAATGAAACAAAAAAACAAACAAACAAAACCCCCCTAATGCTTGCAGCAAACAAACTGTTTTTCAGACCCAAACATGCAAGAAAACAAGAGGTTAATAAGATTCTTACACTCTACAGAAGCAAACTTTCAGTATCCTGAGTACAGTTGATACTTTCTCCTTTCAGTGTTCCTAGTCTTCAGTGATACAGGAGATTTTTCCTGTGTAGGCACTGAATAATTTAAGATATATTAAATATATAAGAAAGTATGGGGTTTTTTACTGACAAATGTGACTATGTAGGGTAGGGTGTTGAAATAAATAGTTAGGCTAATGAAGCATGTTTTGTGTCTAGGTATCTTCTTTTATAATGGACATCCAGTAAGACAGGTGGATGTTGTTGGGACAGTGGTTCAAATGAAGGAGCGAGATGCCTTTTATAATTGTGGAGGTAAGGAAAATGTCTTTCTTTCTTTCTTCTTGCACTTATCAGCCTTTTGTCTTAGTTACTGTTAGAACTGAAAGGATTCCTTATTTGCTCATTGTGTATTCTTTAAACAAATGTACTCTTCTCCTAATATAATGTATATCTACAGCTGTGATTACTTGGCAAATGTAGTGAAGCTAGTGTTTATCTCCACTTCAAAAATAGAGCATTAAATAGCTAGCACAGAGTAACTGATTCATGTGGGGTCATGTAGCAAATCTTAATTTTAGTTGTTGCTTTGTCACTGGATTATACCAGTTTCCTCTCCTATTTACAGTCCTTTCGGTCAAATGCAAATGTGTTTAACAGTGCCCACAAATGGGAAATCATTTCTTCCATATTTGAACCTTGGAAATCTCTTCTGACTTTTTGTATGTCTTGTCATATCTTGGAACCAACTTCTAATAGCAGTCAGGAGCTTGTTTATCTGTAGGTGCACAAGAATCTTAACAAATGAACTCAAGCATCATAGTACCAGTCCTTGCCAGCACCAGCTGGGAGTTGTCTCCTCCGTATTGCTTTTCCCAGTATTCCGTTTTATTAACATGGAAACATCTGATTGTCATTTTGTTCAGCTGTATTTTACATCTGGAGAAAAGCAGAGTGGAGCAGTGGTGATGTGGCAAGTTTCAAAAGGTAGGGGGAGGTCACCTCACAGTAGGAAGGGGGAGCCAAGTGCACAGATCCTATTGAAGCCCTTATGGCCAGTGTCTTCCTCTGCTATGGGAGAGGTGAATCACAGTGTGCCTCTCCTTCTCAATTCTTTTGCTTGCAAAATTGCAGTTCCCTGACCCTCGGGAGTACTGTGAAGATACAGCTGATGAATTAACCACATTCCAGGTTCCCCAGCACCAAACTGCTGCAGAGTGGCATTGAGTGCAAATGCATTTATCACTTCATGGGAACAGAGGAAGACAGAATCAAAATGACCAAGACAAAACCTATTCTATGGATAAGAGTTTTCCATGCTGCTCTCAGCATCCGTTTAACAACTAAACCTATTGAAAATGTTTGACTGGGGCAGAAAGTGGAGGAATAGAAATAAAAAGAAACTGCAGAGTAGTGGAATTAAGGCCTTAGATCAGCCGACCTTCAAGTGCAGCTCACAGTAAGCTTGGCTTCCTGCTGTCCTTTCACATCCAACTCCACTCTTTGTTCCAGCAGTTCCTGGTTTGAGTTTTTAGGCTACCTGCCAGGGTGCCCCTCCCCAGCCTGCCCTCCCTTTCAGGCAGGCCGACTCTGCCAGTGCAAAATTGTAACTTCTTAGACAGTTTCCTGCTTGTAACTTCTTGCATCTCTCAGCTCAACAGGCTCTGGTGAGTCACAGAGGTTGCATCAGTTGGAGTGCCACACACTGCTCACTTGCTCACTTTCCATCTGCTTAAAAGTGACTTACAAAGCAATTCCTTCTTTGTACTTTCCTTCTGATAGGGAATTGAAATGTCTTTGTGTCCCTGCCGTGATCCTCCCCCCTATTTCCTATCTGCCTTAGAATACACATCCCTCACTTTAAAGAATCTTGGGTCCTCTGCTGAAAATTCTACAGCCAGAACTGATGACAAAATTATAATTGTAGAAAAGAGTTTTTACTTTTTCCTGGCTTAAAAAATAAAAATTACATGCTGTGTAATATCTGGTTTTGACACTTTGATTTTATTGTTTCTTGCTATTATTATGCTAAGTTAGGAGAAAGATATCTAATTACAACATAGCTTTGATCAAGCTCATATTTTACCTAATGCACGTTTCTGACCTCTTCTTTTCCCTTTCCTTTTTAACAAAACCAAACATCACATGTGATTTTCTTTGTACTCCAAAACTGACTTGAAAGGCTGAAAGGCAGTTGACTTAAAATCAAATAAAAAAAAAAAATTCACCAACATCTCAGTAGCTTCCTGCAGGCCTAACAAGAGCCATACCCTTTTTGTCATAAAGAAATAAAAATTTCCACAATTATCTCATTTAATGGTAGCTTTGAGCTACCCCTCAAGTAATTAAGCAAGAATCAAAGAAACCAAAGCCAAACAAATATAAAGCAGGAAAAAAACCCCAACAAACAAAAAGTAAACTCACAAAATTCCAAATAAACAAAAGCTTAAAACCAAAGAGATGAGGAAGGGCGGCACAGGGAGCACAGGAAGTTTTCAAAAGTTTGTAGACCCCTTGAGTGCATTCAAAATAGATAAACATTCTACTGTCTAATTAGAATACAATTGCAAGAGTTCTCATTCATATGCACTTCAGGAATTACTTGTCTTTTTGTTTAGAGCTTTTATCTATGAAATTGCTAAACTCTGTTTCAGAACCTTGCTCTGCTACCAGATTCCTTGTGTGGTCAAGTACAGGTCAGTCTCTCCAGGACTCAGTTTTCAGCTGTTACATTGGGGAGGAGGAGTCTGGCCTTCTAATCCTTCAGTCTTACTTGGTTTGTTTCCAAGCCTTTCTTAGGAAGCCAGTCTGTCTCGGTTGGTGCAAGCTGGAACATCTAGAAACTGTGGGAATGCAAGAGTGAAATGTCATCTGCCCTGCTTCTTGTTGCCATTGCTGGCTTGCATGGATGGCTTGGCATGGTTTATGAGGGTTCTGACTCCTACTAAAATAGTTGCTGTCTGTCTGTACCAAGGAGAGGAAATCCTACCAGCAGATCGTTATCTGCGCTCTAGTACAAAATTAAAGCTGCTGAAATAGTTGCAGACACAGCAGCTCAAAACAGAGATAGTGGAGAGGAGCATACTTTTGTGATGGAATTTGGAATTGCCTGCATCTTGTAAGTGCTGTAAGTTTGCTACTAGGAATGTGCAGCTAAACTGCTTGGAAACAGGAAGGCAAGACAATGATTTGAAATTAAACCCCCCAAACAGGGAGATTGTTTTAAAACATGTGAGACAATGCAAAGGCATTTTGCTTTGATGATATGGTTTCCAGAGGAAATGACTGCAGGTACCAATCAGCACCTGCATGGTAAACATTGCTGTTACTTTTTTAGTCATGGACCTGGTTTAAGGAGCAGAAGAAAATTGCAGGTTTCCATTTGTGAGGAGTGGAATCTCAGTCTTGGAGATGTTACATTCAAGAAGCAAGGTGCATTGGCTGGATGATCCTTGAGAGACATTTAGTGCCTTTTTTAGAGTGTTTGTTGCACAGGCCATCTATATACAGTCCCTTCATGAACAGCAAATTGATTCTCGGACAGATTTTAGTTTCCTTTGAGTTTTGTCTTTTCCTGCTGTCATCGACAATGCAGTGCCTGGAGCAGAAATCGTCAAATTTATTTTCATTGGACACTGGCAAAACAGGAAAAGCAGCTCCGCGCTCAGGAGAAGGTGTTGAGCCTTTTCAGCAGCGGAAGTGGCATGCATGCCACTAGCACCTGCACTTTAAATTGGGAATTCCTGGCTTAGAGCAGAACCACAAGCATGGGCTGTCTTCTGTCCTCCCTGCCTAGAGGAGCTGCCTTTCTGCTCCCTGGACATCATCTAACATTGGAAAGACCAGCATACTTCGAGCATGATATTGGCATGGAAACCAATGTTGCTGCACTCCTGGTTTATTCACATGCTTGTATCCTCAAATGTTGCAGTACTGTTTTCTTACTGTAACAGGTAAAGCTTCTGAGGTTTGTGCCTGGTTTCCTGTTTTAATTTGTCTGACTTCAGCCTTCAGCACTCATTCTTCTCCTGACCTTGTCAATGAGATTGAAACCCCTCAGTATCCAATACATGTACTGAAGCCTCATAATTTAAGTTAGTATATGATCTTACTTTGAGAATATACCTGTTACTTTGCTGACTATGCATATAAGCACATCTGGTGTTGAGCTACTTTCATGTCTGAAACAACTGTGGAAATTATTTCAGATATGGAAGCAGAGTTTGGACACCCACTTTACCTTCCAAACCAGTGGGAATGAGATATCCTTGGCAGTTATCTCCTTACATATTTATGTATCTTCACTTCTTGGAACATGACTGTCTGCTTTTCTAGTCTGTAATTCTTGCAATTCTTTTTTGCAGTGGATGATAGTACTGGAGTTATAAATTGTGTCTTCTGGAAAAATCCCGTGGTAGCAGAAACACATTTATCAGGTAATTTATCAAATAAACAAGTCCTCTTTTGACTGTGTGTTGTTATTTATGTCTACCTTAAATAATTTAGGAAGTGATCAAACTTGCAGGAGAGCAAATTCAACTGTTCCAATTTTTTTTTTTTTAAATTTCAAAGTGCCACGTCATACTGCCTGGGCCATTTTGGGAATTTGCTATTAATTTTCGTGTTGTGTTCAAGGGTGATGCCAGTAAAATCATTACATTATGTCCTGTCCCTGCCTTTTCCTTATTTAAGTAATGTGATATTTCAGTTCTATGCTGTGACATTGTTCAGAGAATTTGCCTGTTAAGGTTCTTTCTGTGACTTCATCTAGTAAGGAACTATGCTGGAAATGTGCCACAACTTCTGTTTCCAAAGTCAGTCCATTGACTTGCCCTTGTGATTATGGTTTCAGGACTTATCCTTGCTTTATTTGTGTTCATATACTCCTGCTCATACAGACACTGTCAGCAATGAACTTGAAAGTAGCTTCAAACACAGTGGGAGGATGCCAGCAGTCTTTTACAGTTTGGGCAAGTCCTAAATGTGCAGTAATTGTGCATTTGAAATGAATGTATTATTGCACTCACTAAAAGATCAACTCACTAGTGTCTGGCTGTCTCTTTGCTTTTTCTCCCACTGTTTCTTGTAGATCAAAGTACAGAATTCTTTCTATGTTGGATCTTCTTGGAAGCCCATGTCGTAGATTGACAACCCTAATATGGAGCTGATCAAATCCTACTGAAATAAATCTTACTGGTGTCATCTGCAGTGTTAGAGATGCATATTAATAGAATGGAGAAAGGAAAGCTTGATGTAAAAGTTAAAAACTCTGATGTCTGTGGAGCAAGCCCATTTATACAGACAGATAATTCATACTTATATTTAACAATCATATGACAGGTGGTACAAACGGTCCCAACTGGAATGTAGAAGACAGCTCTCACTTTGGAGAGGTGATGATCTGGCACAGCTCTCAAAAAAAACCAAAACAAAACAAAAAAAAGAAAGGGAGACATGCAATCAAATAAGTTTTGAGGAACTTAAATGAGGAACTTAGATGCATTAAAAGAAATTGCATGAAATACTACTTGAAATAGAATGAGAGCCAAGAATGATTTTCAGCCCTGTATTCTTATTTTACACATACGTCAGCAGTGCTCGGGTGGACATTATGCTAAGAATGGCAGTTCATTCATTTGTACCTGCTGAAGAAAGCTCTTAGAGGGCACAGGAAACTTTCTTCCAGCCTTTTGTAATTGTGATCAGGGATACTTGGAGCATTAATCAGGTTTTAAGTTATGAAGGATTACTGTCCTACAAAGTTGTGTTATGTAAATGTGAAGTTCTGTCAAGTGGCATTCACCTCAGTTCTATTCACCCCAGTGTAGACATCAAATTGCATCACACGAATGCTTTGGCCCCACCTCAGATGACTCATTCTTCTTTTATATAAAAAGTTCAGCTGACTTTTCTTTTCCCCTCATCCATCTTAGCATGACAAAATCAAAAAATGAAAACAACCATTTCAAGTTTATGTTTCAATTTTGTAACCCATCTATGATATTTTCAGTGGTAAATCAGTATTTTCTTCCTTTTATATTTTCCCCAGGTGAACAATTTAAATAAATATGTTACAGTAAACTAACTTTGGTACCCAGAAGTTTTGCTACCCAGGACACATGGTGTCTGGGACCTTACCCTTTTTTAGTAATATGATTCCTGTGGTGCTTAGGTGGATGAATGCAAAAGGACAATTAATGCATTGACTTTAGAGCCTGACTCCCTTTCCCTCACTTCTTGCAGGTCATCTAAGCACACCCAGCAGTCTCAGTGTGTTTGAACAGATGAAGAAACTCCAAGAAACAGTAAGCCAGAAAACCAAGGTGGAGATTGGAGATGTTGTCAGGGTCAGAGGTCACATCCGAACCTATAGGCAACAAAGAGAAATTCAGGCTTCATGTTTATGTGAGTGTTATGACTCTGATATATGTAACTAAGATGTCTGAATCTGTGAAAATATCTGAGCTGTATGTAATTAATTGAATATTTTCCAATTTATTTTCTGGCATCTCATTTTTCTAAGGATTTTTAACTGTACATCTTTATTTCAACTGTAGCAGCATAAGGTTGGAAGACACACTATATAATGTGTGAGATTAGATTGCCTGTGAACGAGGCATTCCTGGAAAAACTGTAAAAGCTAATTAGCATGTGTACAAGAATACTGTGCAGATACTGTGGTTGAGTGTCTGCAAGAGTGATTTGCTCTTCAGATTTCTCTGTGTTGAAGTAGAGCAGCCAAAGCCCGTGGGAAGGGAGCTGGTGGCCTTCTATGTCCCACTTCAGCAAGGGCACTGTGCGCTTTGGAGAAGTGGCTGCTGTTTGTCACAGCCTGTACAATGCATTCCATGGGCAGGCAGCAGCATGTGGGCAGTGTCCCACTGAAGCCTGGCTTCTCCTAAGCTCCCTGGCTCTGCAGGATGAGGGAGAAGTGTTCCTCAGGCTCAGATCTGCATGCAGGTGCTGCCTCTGTGTCTGACAGCTCTTTGAGCAGCAGGGCTCTGCAGCCCACGGTTTATGCTCTGGGAGCTTCCAGTTACATAACTACTTCTCAGTTCCTTGTCTGTGCTGTTGTGTAAGAGTTGGTTTTCCCCAGTGAGATCTCTCAGAGATAATACTGAAATTATTTCTTTAGTGAAGAAAAGCCTGTCTTTTAAAAACCCTGTGTAAGTCAGATAGAAAGTCTAGATTTTTCAGCTCTCACTTCAATTTGCAAGAGTCTCCTTTCCAGACAGAAGATTTATGTGTATATACAACCCATTCGTGGGTTGGTAATAATACCAAAGAGAGCTATGCAATTCAAATAGCCTCTAAATTGCTTTCACTTTGGCCCAAATAAAGCTCCTTACTATGTGTTAATTTCATTTAATGGATAAAGACTGCTGAAAGGTAAAATAGAGATCATAAATTCTGGTTAAATAAATTGTCAGAAAAAAGCTTAATCTGTAATGCACCACAACAGGCTATTTTACCTCCTTGTAAACTGTAAAAGAAGGATTGGCCTTTGTGGTTTATTTTTATAAAAACCACAGTGAAGAAATTTTGCCAATTTAATACTGGCTGTGAAGCTCTGTTGTGCTGCCTCATGTTTGCCTGCTTAAAAAATTGTATGGCAGTCCTGACCAGGTCTACATGTTGTCATTGCCTCTCCAGATAAAGTGGATGATCCTGTGTGTGATGTCCAAATTTCAAGAATGCTGGAGCTCCCCTGTCTCTATAGGGAAGTTTATGATAAACCTTTCAAAGGCCCGGAGGAAACACAGAGGTAAATGCAGTATCCAGAACTGCTCCTGGGGCAAAGTATGGGATATTATGATTGTTTACTTGTTGTAATAACTCTGGAAAAAAATAGAACAGGGTCTGACTGTGATTTAGACTGCATTAATATACAGTAGCAGACTGCTTTTCTCCCAAACAATTGATGATTCATACAGATGAGATACATGTCCATAATCTGAGGGAAGAAATATAATGCTGAACTAAAGTGAATATTAGGAAGAAAGTAAGATACTGTGTACAGACCTCTTCCATCTAGTGAAAAAAGATGAGATTTAGAGCAAGATCTGGGGCTGAGGTCAGCAGAGAGGATGGAGAAATATCCTTGCCTGATGTTTTTTTATGTGTAAGGTTAAGGAGCTATTCCACTGAAATGCTCTCCTGCCCTTGTCATTGTCAAATGACAAATACATAACCTCAATATATTGAGTCAAACACCCACTTCTGTACTCAGCTTCAGGATAGCTGGATGCTTATTGGGAGGCCTGGTGCATGTAGTGCTGTTTCAGAGACTGCAGATCTTAAATTCACAAAACCATAACAGCAAATGATTGAAGAAGAACAGTTGAACGTTTATGTTTATAAAAATAGTCTGTTTTAATTAAAGATTTAAATTCAAATTCTTTAAGGACAGCAAAACATCTTTTGACTTTTGAAACCAGTCTAGTGGACTGGCTTTATGTAATTGTTCTAAAACCCGTTTCTTGCCTTTTGACATGTTCTGTGTATCCTTGTAGTGGCTTGGAGGGTCAGAATTTCTCAATCCATATGCTGCATGAGAAAGTGCAAGGCTTTTTATTAGAAAACAAAATTCAGACCTTTTACCAGCAGGAGTTGGAGACAGTTGATTCTTTGGTGTCTCTGGCTGGTGTGCATCTACCCAGCCCCAGCTGTCAAGAGGTGAGTGAATGCACCTGTTCCAGGCTTTTAGTGGGGGGAAATAATACTGTTTACTTTTAAAAAGCATAAACAGATAAGAGACTTGTGTCTTCAGAGGATTCAGAAACCACTGGTGCTTTAGCTTTACACATCAATTATTTACAGAGCTTGAGGAAAACTCATCACTTCAGACGTATAAAACTGGGCTGAAAAAAGTAGTGTAAGAACATTCTGTTATTAGGGGTAATCTTGTGTTAGGGCTGGACAATCTTACAGCCTGCAAGAGTCACTACTTCATTTTGATTTGTAATTAGTAGCAGTGTCAGAAAAAGAGATCCCTTTAAGGTGCTTGAGTTCTTTGGGACAAAGGTTTGAGATCCTGAATCTGACCAGCAGAAGAGAGCACAAAATCTTTGTCTTGTTTCTCATTTGAAGCTCAGTATATTAATTGAGATGCAGCTTTCAAGAGGAGGCTATGATGAGTGGATGAACAGTGCTCCCTGCTACATGTTTCTCCCACTGAAAGTCCCTAATTGTGAAAGGCCATGATTGAAAGGATGAGAAGGTGGGATTAAACTGAAATCAATTTACAGGCAATTGTGTGTAACCAAACTATGAAGAAACTTTCCAATGAGTTAGTAACCTCTTGATCAGCTGCAGAATGGGAAACAGAACAAAAGTCATTTTGTAAAATGGCTTTATATTACTCTGTATTAGTTGGATATATTACAAACCAGATTCTCAACTGCTATGAAGTGATAAATTTCTGCAAAGCCTACAGTTACATCTTCTACCATGAAAGCAATAGCAATTGAAACTTAAGCTGGAGTGTTGTGATTTGTTTACTTTTTGGTTTTCTATAGAGAAATAAATCCCTGGCAGTCATTTTCACCCCGATTTTGATGTGCACTGTAATGTTAAGTGCTATGTTATGTTGACTTCTAATGTTTGTTTAATTCTTAAGAAACCCAAACAAAATGACACAAAAGCCATTTTCTCGAAGATGAGGTCAAATAATAATGAAAAGTAGCTCTTTTCTTGTTGGCCTTGTTGAACTGCTGCTGAGAGCTGTTCTTGATAGCTGGGTTGGGTTTTTTTGTGTGTTTGTTTTGTTTTCATTTAAGGCATTTTTTCTGGTTTGCTTTAAAACAAATATGGGTATTAGCACTAACATTGCTATTATATGCAATGAGCATATTCTCATTTTAGACAGAAATGTTTGCTAGTAGATTATCCAACATGGCACCTGGTACTTTCTAAACTAGCTGGAACAGTATTAAAGGTTCCCAAACATTTTACATTAAAAGAAGTAGTTGGTATTGTGTACAATACTGGAAACTTAAATGTTTCAGCATTTATAGAAAGACAAAGATAAATAATTTATAAAGCCATTTAAAGTAGGAACTGGTGCAGAAAAAACATAGAAAGACCAAAAAAAAAAACCCCAAGAAAACCCAAACCAAGCACCAACCAACCAAAAAAGACCAACTCAAAACCCCCAAACAAACAAACAAAAAAGCATCAGTGTTGTTAAAAATTATGAAGAGCTGTCATAATAATTAATAGTTGCTTCTGACCCTGATGCAAGGATGTGAGTATATGTCCCAGGAATCTGGGTGCATAGATGCTTATTTAGAAATTGCAGTTCTCCTTATTGTCTTTTACTATTAATTTATTGCAGAGAAGGTTATCTGTTCTTGAATAAGAAAGGACCTGCAGTTGTCAAGTGGCATAAATGCCTTAAGAAGAGTGCCTAGTAGTGCTCTGGAAATGTATTTCCTTGTTCCTCTGTCTGTAGAAGGTGTCACTTTTCATACTTGGCAAAGGGTCAAGTACCCAGTTCTATCCACAAAAGTAAGTGTAATAGATCTGATTTCTGTCCCTCTTCCTTTCTTTTCTCTTCAGTAAGCTTTTGTTTTGCACTGCCCTCAAAGCAAGAGGATCAATGGTGCTGCTGATGTGGAACAATGTTATTTTGGGCCTGTTTGGCAAGGCAGGAGCTACAGAGCCGACTCAGCTAATTAGGCCATGCCACAATATACACACTTGTTCACTTCTTGCACTTTTCCTGGATGTAAAAGGATGAGTTATTTGGATGTATAGGTAATTTTTTATCCTGATTCCAGTGTTCTAGAGCACAAGTTGCTTTCTCTTCTCTTCCTTTCCCTGTGATCATAGAAGAGGTGGTGCACCCCCTTCATCTCGTTCTCAACTTCTTAAGTACTTGCATGGTGTTCATCATAGAGGGATGGTGTCTTCCCATGGGATATTTTCTCCAGGGAGGTGATGAGCTGCAGTGGAGTCACTGCAGTAGAGTGGAGCAGAGAGTGAAGATGGAAGGAGTTAGCTGGGGTAGTTTGAGGTAGGCAGCATCTCTGTGTTCCTTTTCAGCATTACTGTGTAGCTGAGCCCTGTCCACATCCCATACTTGTCCTACAATAAATACCTCGTTCCAGTCCTGATGCCTCCCTGGCAGTGAACTCTTCTGCCTCTCCTGAATGAATGTCCCTCTAGCAGATCCACCTGGCAGAACTGAAATAATTTCTTCTCAGACAAAAACTAGCAAAAATTTAATTTCATAGTCTACAGATGATGAGGAAGAGAATTTAACTACTTTTAAAAATAGTTAAAAATTAACAAATCTTTTATGAGTTTTAAGGCCACTGGAGCTTTAATTTGCATAACCAGTGCCCCATCTGTCCCTAAGGTGTAGCCTTTTCCCTATCCCTTAAAACTTTTGAGGCTGGGGGGGTGGGTACCAGCTGGAAGACTATAAGTAAAACAAGAGAAAGTAATTTTGTGCTTAGAGAACCTCCAGAGTGTACCTGCTGGACTTAGGCAATTATGTTGGGCAGGTGGACAAGCTTTGGGTTCCCTTTTTAAAGAAAGCTACATGTTAAGTGGGTCCATCCAATTTCTCAGCTGAATTAAATGCTTTAAACCAGCCAGTCCTGATTAACAATATTTCTGCCCTTCTGCCATGCATAAGCTATAGTGTGTGCTATTTTAGTGCTACCATTCCAGTTTGTGAATGTCACTGGCTTGGACACGTAACTTGAGTTGTGCTTTCCAGGGTGTGCTGTTTGTAATTCTCTTGATTTGAATATTATCTCAAGGTCACCAACGAGAAGTAGTTAAAGCAGGAAGTTTTACAGTGTTGTTCACAGCCTGTGTCTACCCTGTACATTGTACTGTAGGTGTAACATTGTTCATTATAAGTTCTTGATGCAGTGTCCTTGTCTTTCTGCCTCTCAAGGAAGCTTCACCACTGCTTAAAGTATGTATATTGCAAAGCTTATTATAGGACTTCAGGACTAACATGTCCAGGATCACTATTACTAAAATTGTCACCTGCCTAAGCCCAGGATTAAACATTACAAGAAAAACTGCAAAGGGTGATTCCATGAGTAGAATCACATGTGTGGTTATACCAGGAAACTTTAACACCATCAGGGTGT
The DNA here is from genome assembly GCA_013400435.1 of Pycnonotus jocosus. Lineage (NCBI taxonomy): Eukaryota > Metazoa > Chordata > Aves > Passeriformes > Pycnonotidae > Pycnonotus > Pycnonotus jocosus. Next base: position 158,928 of record VWYP01004757.1, read on the forward strand.
GATTCATAATGAGTCAAAGGTTACATAGTTCCAGTGTTTTAAACAGACTCACTAATTCCTGTACTGCTTCATTTCTTTGACCTATTATTGATTGTACAGAGCATTTGTCTTGTTTTTAAGATCTGAGAATAACTGGTTGCACAGCACCAGCCCACTAAGCTGTGTGAAGCCTATCAGATGGAATATGTTGATTAAAGTACCAGTATTGATTAACTCTGGATACATAGATTCTTCTGTTGGCTTTGCTACAGAGCCCTTGGCTGGTCTTGGGAGTGTGGGTAATGATAGTAAAATTATTTAATAGTTACTTTTGTCTCAGGGGACACACAGACACACGCATACTCGCACACACGATGTGTTGTGCAAAAGGGATGACTGATTGAATGCCCCTATGTTTGAATGTACAGCTTAATTTATTTGAAAAGGACCTGGTTTGGAAGGGAAGGGGAAGACCCTGCTCTTACTGCTTCAGAGAACCTGGAATGGTGCACCGTGAAACTAAGGCATGCCCAAGGGGGGAACTTTGCAAAAGGAGGTGTGAACATTGTAAGAGGGACTGGGAAGAAGTTTTGTTGACTTGTGAATTTGCAGGATGAGATGCTGGAGTTACTTTGGGTGGACCAAAAGAGCAGACTAAGAAATTTTAGACTGTGTTGACAAAGAAACTTAATTGTGGCTTTACCCAGAGGAATGGAGAGGAGGAAGTATGTTCTAGAGCACACTAGGAAAAAACCCAAAATTTTCCTGTCATTTTATGGTACTAATAAACACCAATGATATATAATATTATTGTATTAATATATGATATGGTATTATTAAAGTGGAAAGGAGCCCTAATTTGTTTTTCAGAAACAGTCCTTCTGCCATGAAGCCCTTTTCTGTGGATTCTGCAGCACATATGAGAGAGTGCTGATATGTAGCAGCTGCTCACTTATAATAAGGCCTCACTGCTTTCGCTCTGTCAATGCCTTGACTTGCATTCTTAGTGATTCTGTTTCAGTATACATCCAGGCTGAGCTGTGTGTCAGTTCACACAGAGTCTGTTTTTAATTATCTCCCTTTTCTGACAGGATTTCAGTGGTAAGCCAAACTGAATAATTATTGTGCTTCTTTGGAAATATTTTTATCTTTTTTTCTCCCCAAATGTTTGCTTTCACATTAAAAATTGATCAGAGTCTTGAGTTGGCTGCTTTGCTAGCAATTTCTTACATTCTCGAGGATTTATTACTGCATTTGAGTGAGAGGCAGAGTCTCTTCATTTTACATATGGCTCTGAGAATCTGCTTTTCTGTGAGCAAAGCTCATTCTTCCCTTAATCCTTCCTGCTGCATTTTATGGTTGTTTCTTCAGTTCATCAGAAGAGGCACAATGAAGAGAAATACCATAGTGGTATTAATGCTGTGACTGGAATGGTGTCCAGATGTATGGCAAAGATTGTAATTAGAAGTAGAGTCTGTTGTTATCTAGATTGATGGCTGTGGTGGACAGGAGGACAGACAAGGTTCAGGCACTGAGAAAACTGAACTAAGAGCCATTGTCCTGGGTTAATTATCTTGAAGTATTCAGCAATTATTTTTACTGGTGATTTGAGAGGAAAAAGAGTTAGCTGTTGTGGAATAGAGAGAGAGATGTGATTATGGCCTGTTCAAATCCTGAGAGTTATCTGGAGGAACAGGAGGGAGAAACTTGTGATGCATGCTAACACAGATACCCCTTTAGGATCTCCAAATTATTCCCGGTTAGATACATCAACTTCCAGGCTGTTGGAGTGTCACTTGAGAACTACAAATGGATTGAATGAATGTTTTGTGAAAAGACATTCTTCCTTTGCTCCTGTGGTGTCCATTTTGCATATTCATGTGCATTCTATCTAGTTCATGTGATTGCCAGCTTCCCTCCCGAGGCTTCTGAGCTGCTTCTGGTGAGTGAAGTAGGATATGAGAAGTCTGATATCTTTGTTCAGAACAGGGTGGGAGCATTTATGGTGATAGTTGAAGGAATGGCTTGGCAAATCTTGCTCTGGTTGCTCTGGTATGGTTCTAGTTATCACATGGTGGTTTGTGGGAAGCAGTTTAGCTCCATTCTCAAAGAAAACCACAGGGAGCACAGTGTGCTCCCAATGGATGAGAAAACAGCAACTGGGGAACTGAGGCAGTCTGTGTGGATAAATGGGAAGTTGAAGGACATGGTAGGACAGATGGAGATGGAGAAGAGTAAATCATAGTCTTGCTCTTATCTACCCATACTTTCCCTTCTCCACCACTAATTATTTCCTTCTACTTCCCTGGCTGTCATTCCACTCTCTTAGCTCAGCTCTACTTCCAAACAAACCCTGCTTTTCCCTGGTTTTTTTTTCCCCTCCCCTTCCTTCCTTCTAAGCTGTTAGATTTGTCCCAAACACAGAACCCTGTGTTCTAAATAACCTCAGTTATGGACTTCCAGACACATTGTTCTCCTTTCACAAGAAACTAATTTCCCACCTACCATCAAAACTGAATCCTTTGTTTCCTTATTTCATATACTTGTCTTAATTTCTTACATGCTCTTTATCCTTTCACTTCATAAGGCTGTGGAGAAGCTCCTGAGAGCATGACCAGAATGTTTGTAAAAATTTGGAAACAAAGGGAGTAAGAAACAAATACTGGTTTTGTCAGTTTTCTCCTTTCCTTGAAATCAGGAGATGGGAATCCAGTCCTCAGCACTTGGATTTCTCCTGAGCATCACCTTACAAAATACTGATATTCCTACCTTCCTACCTTTATTACCAGGAAAACTCAGAAAGTGAACAAAGCTTGATTAACAAAAAAAGTCAAATGATCTGCAAGCATCACAAGTGTATTCCAAAAACAGAGTTCTCGGTACATCACCAAATAGCGGCTAATCACAAAGAAGGCAGTTTAGAGATTGTGGTTCCTTAAGAATGGTGCAAGCTTCTGATGTTTGGGTTTTGTTTAAAGCTCAGAGATGTTGGTTATTTCATACATAACAGATATGATTTGTGACTTACTAAATGAAGAAAAATATGTAACAAAATTCACATTAAAGTCATCTTCTTCAAAGCATCTGAAGCTTTTGCCAGTAACTTTGGTTGAGCTGAGATTTTTCTCACTATCTGCTTCATTCCTTTCTTCCCATCCAGGTGAAGTCAAAAAGTAATTCCAGTTCCAAAAGGATTCACAGTGTTTTTAAGGAAGCAATAAAGATGCTACAAGAAAAAGGAGTAGTTTTCCAGAAACCCAGCAGCTCCAAGGACTTATACTATGTAAGGAACTGAGCTGTAGTTGCAAACAAGTTCAGTGGTATGAATTTCATAGTCAGTAAAAACAGTAAAAATATTGCAGAAATAGTAGAAATGTTTCAGAAAGAGAAGCTGAATATCCAGGTGCTCTCAGTTTACTCAAAAGTCTTTTCTGCAGCTTACTTCACTGTTGGTTGTACCTCTGTATCCCCCACTGAGTTGTTCAAAGTTCTGTCTGTGTTCGCTGGGCTGCCTAACTGCTCTGATCCATCTGAGCTCACTGAATCCTGGGGCCTGGGACAGTTCTCCTTATTGAAGTGGACTCAGGCTTGCTGTTCTGCTGAGTCAGTCACCCTCCTTTGGGTCAAACTTAGTTGTTTCATGTACTTCACCTAACTCATGGGTGCTGCTAATAGTAGTAAAAATATTGCATGAAGATTTGACATTAATTATTAGTCTTGGAGGCAGCATAAAATGCAGAGTGTAATTGTGATGGTGTTAGCTTAGAACACACCATGGCATTGGATTGTTTTTCAACAGCAAGGCCAATTTCTTTTTTCTTCAGGTGACTGACCATGATAAGGAGCTGTTTAAAGTGACCCTTGATGTGATTAAAGAAGACTGTCGAAAACCCAGGCGTAAGTAGCAGAGGAATCAAGCTCTGATGAGCTGGTGCTGATATACTGATGACAATATCTCCTCCTGCTGCTGGATTGGATATGCTGCTTGTCCTCACCCTCAGAGCTGTTGCTGGTGTAGCTAATCAGTATAGCTAAAAGCAGGAGTGCAGGAGCAGCTTCCTGTGAGCATGGAGAGAGAGAAAGGGCAGATGTGCCCAGCAGGAAGCAAACCTCTCTGATCTGAAATAAACACCCATTATCTTAGATCTATATCTTTTGAGAATACGTGGATTTTGGGAGGAACCAAATGTAATGAAGTCAGGTCACCACCTAGCAGGTGTTGCTTTGCACTCTGGAGAAGTAGCAAATCTTGCTGGTTCAGTTTCTACAGAGGTGTTGACACAAAAGTGACCGTGCAGAAAGGTGAAATTCCTGCCTCCTTTAAGCCAACAATAAAACTTGCTTTGTAGTTAAGGATTTCAGTCAAACAAAGTCTATTTCTTTTCAGATAATGTGCATCAGGTGGCTTCTGAGTTATCTCTGTCCCTCAAATTATTGCGTGTTATTGCCAGAGTGGTAACTTGTGCTTGACTTGAATGTGTGCTAATTATACAGGTACATTGCTACAGAGTGTCTTTCCGTTCATGGGATAGAATGTATCAGCAGGGATCACTTGCTGCTCGAGTGCAGCTATTTGTGGGACAGAATGTGCTTTAGTAGCAAATAAATGTCTGACTGGAACATAAGGCATAAAATCTTAAATTGCTCATGTCCCTATACTATCTTAACTACAATAGCACTTCTAGGACCTGGAGTATGATGCTTATCCTGCAGTGAAAAAAAGGCTAAGTGAGGCAATATCAATTTTGAGTTTTAACTGTCTCTCTAAAGAAATGGTACAATCGTAGACAAGGTCTTGGGAGAAGAGGTTACTACTGGGCAGGCAGGTTAATATGGGCTTGTTTGCCTGAGGCTGTTTCAGTGCAACAAGGTACTGTATCACATTGTTTTATTCTCTTTTATTCAATTAACAAATACAAACATCATTTGTCTAAGAGGCAAGTAATTCCTTTGCTCATTTTATACATCAGCCAGTTCTCCTGGTAACCTGGGTTTTTTTGGTTTTTTGGGTTTTGGGGTTTTTTTCTATAACTGTGTCAGTATTAAGGCCAGAACCTCTAGACAGTTGACAGAGGCTCTGAGTGACTGCCTCCTGTTTGTTCCCTTCTTATGCATTGTCACACTGTTAAAAGTACTCTGTGATCCATCCAGAAGTTGGGAAGTTCTTTCGGCCAGGAAAGTCAACAGCAGAGAACAATTTGTAGATCACTCACAGAAAAGACTTTGAAGAGTCCTCAAAGCCATGTTTTCCATAATAAGCAGTTTAAAATTAGCAACTGTTTTACAAACCCTCTTCTTCTCCTTGAAGCTTTCTCCCTACTTATTTTCCTGCTGTAAAGAGGACAACTTCCAGGTCAGTGTCCCTTTGCTGGTTTCCAGAAGGACCATTTCAATGTCGTGGTCATTGGCAGTAGAAGCAAAGCCAAGAAGCTTCAATCGAAACCAGCGGGGCACGGCGGGTGTTTGTTGTCCGTGGATGATGCAAGAGCGCGGAGCTCAGCGCGGCTGCCGGCCCCCCTCTGCTGGCCGGGGCGCGGTCCCAGCCGCCCGCCTGGCTCCCGGGGAGGAAACAAGGACATGGGCATTCATTCACCTCTAGGGCTTCTGCTTGTTTGTTGCAAGAAATTCCTATCCGTTTTCCTCCAAGAGTAACAGCAATCTTCCATGACTTATGATAAATCAAACTCTTCTCTCCAATGAGTTACTTCTCTGCCACTTTTCCAGGCAACGCCTTTCCCCATTGCTGTAGTTGTGACATGTTCCCAAGCCCAACCCAGCTGTCTGAAACTATTGTACAAATTAAAAAAAAATGTTGCGTGCCTACTCAGAGCTGCACAAGCCCTGATCTGCAATATGCCTACATTACCATCGTAGTCCTTGGCTCCACTTGTAATTCCTGATCTTAAATGCACTCATGAGAGAGCACTATGGGTCCATCTAGAGACTTAATATGGCCAGATAGCACATTTTGACTCCAGACTGAATTGCAAAATGGATTTGGGTTTTGGTTTGTCTGTTTCTTTGTTTTATAAACTTGCTCTGTTTCTCTGTTTTATAAATTTTAGGCTTAGATCAGGCTAATGGTAGAGAGAACAAAACCCAGAACCACTTGAAGTTATATTTAATATGTCAGAATGTACCCTGTGTGAGACATCTGCAGTGGGCAAATGGTAGTTGTTCTGTAACTCTGTCCCCTCTGATGTTGGTTATTAGGCAGGAGAGTCAATCACAGCCTGGCTTCCTTCAGCTGCTGGACAAAAGCAAGAACCTAGGGTGTCAGTGAAAAAGGGACAGGAGTGTTTTGGGGTTACTTAATCATTGTACACACTTGCAGCTACCCCAAAGTGCTATTTTCTACCAGCATCTAGGGGAAAAGTACACATTGTGCTGTTAGGTAACACTTGAGTCACTTGTAATTCATTGAGATTTAAGTTACTGTAGAACAGGGATGGGCAATCTGACCTTCTTGTGACAAACCTATGACAAATGCAAAGTGCAGTTACCCATTTTGTTTGCAACAAGTCACTATGACCAGGTAGAGGCATTGTTCTGTTCTCTGCAGTTATCTCTCTCAGGGTAGTGGAAACATTTTTGCCTATTGGCCACAAAGGTCTTCTTATCATGCTGGATATTTCTGAGGAAGTATTTCTGCCTGATTCACAGCCTAATCAGAATTAGGCTTAACTGTTTATTTACCACTATCTACCAGTGACTTTTCTCATCAGGTTCTAAGGCAATTCTGGGGCTCGGCAGATTCTAGGGTAGGGAATTAACTAAAAAAAACCAAAAACCCCACACAAAATATAGGGACCTCCCTCGCCCATGGCTGTTTCTCGGTATCCTTATCAAACTTGCCTCACATCACATGAACTAAGGAGAAGGAAAATAATTCATGCCGATTTATCTCATTTATGTCTGTTTTCCATTGTCAGCTGCTGCAGAGAAATATGTTGTGGACTTCAGCACTTGGGGGACTGGGAGCTTGCAGCACTGATGATTAGTGGGTTACAGGCTGTGTTGGAGGACATGACTGGGACAGCTTCAAACAATGCTCCACCACCTGGCACAGAATAGATGCGTCCAGCCATGAAGGACCTCTGTGCTTGCCCCTAGCAAAGGGGGTTATTTTAAACTTCTGTTCTCTTGTACATTCATGGCGAATTCCACTTAAAAGGAGATAAAATCTGATACTGATGGTTCCGTGACTTTCTACTCCCGTAATTGTCTGAGTGGTCCGCAGGGTAGGGATGGGATAGCATTGTGAGGTGAATGCAGTTGCAGTGCAGCAATTTTTCCACAAGATGCCAGCGTTGGGCCAGCGGTTACAGGCCCTGGCCACGCACATCCCTGCTGAGCTAGAGTGTTGTGAAGTTGGGTCTCAGTAAAATGACTTTCATTTGGTTCCTTCTGAAGTTGCAAAAACTGATGGCCTGCACTGGTGGGCATTGGAGGTACCCTTACATTATTAAACTCCTCATCAAGCTGTACTGAGCTTTGTATGTTAAGGGTTGGCAAGACTGAGTTATCTATCATCCTCATTAATACCATTACAGCTGTGACACTTCCCAGAGAAGTCACTGGGAGCAGTTGATAATTGGAGAACTGTAGGCACAGACAGGATCTCTTTCTTCTAAATACACACATGTCTGTTCAGTACTTAGGGCTCTGGGTTTTTTGATCATTGATCTGTATTATGATAGTTCAAAAGAGACAGTTAGACTGAAATATTTCTTCCATGCCTGGCTACATTTTCCTTTTTTCTGCAGATGCTGAAAAGGGCTGCCATTTCCTTCATGTCCTGAGTTGTGTTCGGCAGAGCTACTACCCCTCTCTGGCTGAAGTGGTGATGCACCGTGTCTTGCAACTGCTGGAGAGTAACAGTGATGTTGTCAGCACAATGGAAGGATATTTTATGGTATTTTAAAGAGAAAAGATAAGAAAGATAGGTTGAGAGACTGTTAGAAGCTGTATAGATAGCTGTCTAGATGATATAGATTGTGGATAAAAAAGAGCCTTTTGATTTTCCAAATGCTATTTTTGTCCAGCTTCAGAGAAATTGTTCAAATACTTGTTTTAATATTCTTGCTGACTTCCTTGCTATTCCTAGTGAAAGTGGTATCAAACTGATTCTGGACATTCTAATCTAGCAGGGGAACTGGAAAAAAACCTGTGCTCTTTCCTTGGAATAGGATGAGACATTGACCATCTTCACATTTGCATCCAGTGGGCCTAAAGAAAAGTCACTCCTAAAGATCACTGGTTACAGCAGTGGTCATCTCAGGAGATATTTTTCTGGCTTAAAGGCTGATCTTGCAAGCTTTCATATGGTAATATCTGTGGATCTTTCATTTTATGTGAACTTTGTACACCTAGAGAAAGGACACACAAACAGAAGGATTTGCCTGTCCTTCCTGGCAGTGCTGGTGCATCTTTGTCTGTGAATATGTATTCCTCAATCTGGACTTTCCCACTACTCAAGAATCCTCACCATTCTCTGTAAAGTAATATTCAGGAATGGGGTCCTGCATCCCTTCCTCATCCTGCAGCCTTGCCCACTGGCTGTCAAGCATGTCTGCATTCCCATCTGTGCTACTGGTGCCTGTTGTTGTGGTTTCTCTTCAGACCAGAATTCTCAAAATCAGCTAATGTTTGCTGTTTCAGTTGCTTCCTACATCACAAATGGTAAAACATAAATTAGATGCTTTGGAAAAGAAAATACAGAAGCCATTGAGACCCACTGTAATCTCCTCTGCCTGTTGCTTTTTGTGTCTTTTATTCTTTGTCATTCTTGTGGTAAAATACTGCCCATATCTGTACTTGCAGAAGAACACAAGGCACAGATGAAACAACATTGGCCAAAAGAAGGTTACCATGCAAGATGTTTGATCTGGAATAATTATAACTCTGTTATGTGCAACAGTAAAAAGCAAAGTTGTTTAATATTTATCCTTAGAGAGGGCTTACTGCTGCAGCGGCTTGTCTGTTTAATTAATCTGCTTAATTTATGGTGTGGAGGTGAGACCTTTAACTTGAAAAGAGTATGAAAGACTGAATTTATCCTTCTTTCCTCTGCACCTTCCCTGTAACAGTTGAAATAGCAGACTCCCAGGAGGCAGCTGTAGTGGTAAAGCCCTATAAGGATTGACATAGCAGGGAAAAATAAACCATATGCATGAGGAAAGCCAGTGAGTATAGCCCCATGTGTGCCAGCTCTCTGGTTTGTTATATCATCTGTCTCACTCCAAGCCCTGGCTGCAGTGAGATATAGGCTAAGAGAAAGACATGACAAAATGTTTGGCATTTGCATTCAGAGGCCCATGGAAAACTCTGGCCTTAAAGAGATGGTAAGTTTGTTCATAGTAGAGAACTATGTATGAATCATTCATTTGCTGTGTATTCTCTACTTGCTGCTGGGCTCAGTAGTTGGTTTCCTCACAGATTTCCCTCTTCCTCACATTGCTGCTCTGCTCTGAGTCAGGTACCTTCTAGTCAGACCTTAATATGGGCCCTGAACAGGTGCTGAAAGGATGTACCTGTGCAGAAGGAAATAGAAGAGGATTAAGGCAGAGTTGTAGAGTGTTTGTTCCCCACTCCCTCCCCACACCCTGAATATATCTGTAAATCAGGGAAAGAAGACAGATTCTGAGTGAAGTGGTACTGAGAGGAATTGAAACTTTAATTTATTCCTATGAGAAGATCTGTTTGGCCACTGGGGAGATTTGCATTTTTAAATTCCTGCTCTGATTGTTGATCAGTTTGAAGTGATACTTAAAAACAAGGCTATCTATTGAAGAAGTAGCATGGAATATTGATTCCTAAATTCAAATTCACTTCAGGAATTGCCCACAATCAAGCAGTACATATGGTTAAGTTGCTTATTTGGCATGAGTTTGAAGATACTTCAAAGGAAAGTATGAGGTGTTTCAGACAATTTGAAAGAACATGGCATCTAATTTAAGAAACTGTCTTCTGCTAATACAGAACATTTTCTTGAAATGTTCTGTATTAGCAGAAGCTTATTTTGCTGGGAAAGGGTTAAAGGAACAGTGCTAGCTCAGTGGGAAAGGTGATCTCCTCTCTTAAGTTAGAAGAAAGACCCTGGTTCTCCTGAGGATGACAGCTGGGTGTGTGGGCTGGATGAGTTCGGGGAGAAAAAAAAAGTTTGGAGATCATGTTGCTCTTTAGGATCTCTTTAAAATAAATTCATACCAAAATAGGATTACCTCTTCAGGCTTTGCAGTTTGTAAAGTTACACGTACAAATTCTGTTGCCTCCAACTCTGAGGCTGCACTTAGTGTGTTTCAGATGTGTTTCTTAGTGTAAAGTTTGTCTAAAATCCCTGTCCACTGATTTTCTGTGCTTGGAGGTAGAAAGGGCAGACACTTGTATCTGCATCAGTCCTGTCCCTTTGCAGTTCAAAAGCACTAAACAACTGCAAAGCCTTGGAGATGAGGTGGAAGGAACTTATCTCAGGAAACACAGGTAAGGTATTCTGGAAAGGACCTGTCCCTGGAAGTTTTTAAGGTGATCCTTGCTGGGAGTGCTTGACTCTTGTGATGGAGGGCGTGTTCTCATGGTGTTTGTTCCTCAAGAACAGGAAAAAGGGATTTTTCTCAGATGAGTTGTCTCAGGGAAGTAAGATGAATAAACACAAGGGAGCCTATGGTTTTTACAAGAGTGAAAGGTTAAGATAAAGGTAATGGAGGAGCCTAGATTGAAGCTACACAGATTCTGACTCTCTCTACAGAATAGCTGTGTCTTAAGCTTGCATGCTTTCTTTTTTAAAACCACAGTAGCCACCCAGCCCAGGCTAACACTTACTCTGGTTGAGAGCATTCCCTCTTGCACCTACAGGGAACACAACATGCATATGCCTGCACAGCAGCACCCAAAGAGCTGTGGGAGCACAGATCTCACTGTGGGCTGATTTACCCATTCACTCAGTATCTCTACAGTGTGCTTCTGTGACAGCAGTCTAGACATACCCATGTTGGTATAAGTCACCTTTATATAAGTCCAACTACACACACTAGGGCTTTTACTGCAAATAAACTGTCTCTCTGTTTAAAGATCATATCCTTAACCAACAGAGTCATATCATGCACACTGTTAAAATTCTTAGACCACACCTAAGAAATATTGTGCAGAGCATTCAGTGAAAGCATGCTTTCTTGTTTTGTTTAATTTGAAAATTCGTTAGGCAACACAATTATTACTGGTTTATTAAAGGACTTAGAAGGTGGCACTTTAATGTAAAACTGACAAGTGAGAATTCATGTTGTAGAACTGCTTCGTGGCCAGCTCCAGTTTCCATAGCAACAGTTAGGCCAGTAAAAGGTAGGTAAGGAAAATGGAATTTTTAAAAGCAGTCAGCATTTCTATGTTACCTTAAAAACGTAAGTTTCCATAGAAATGCAGCACCTGAGAACACAAGTTACCTAAGAACCTCAATATTCTATTCTAGCAAAATGCATGGTGATTGCTTTTCTATTGAGGAAACAAAGGAACAGCTTTACCTTCAGTCCCTGCCCTCTGCTTACATGAAAGAAGAGATGAGATTGCTTCATACCTCAGTTTCCCCCTTTTGTAAATTGGGGATAATACAACTCCCTGTGTAGGGCATAAGCCTCAATTTTTTTGTGATCCTAGGCTGTGAGGGAGAGAGTCAATGGATAGATGCTGGAGTGGGACTTAGAAAAAGTTGCTCTTCTATTAGTACTAATAGTTTTATATTTTTATGTCTCTCTTTCCATGCATATTGATTTGCTTGTCTTGTCTTGCTCTCCTAGGCCTATGAGGCACTGATGGTCTCTCTGTTTTTATTTGTATCATATTTTTCATGGAATCCTATTTCTTGTTATGACTTCTTAGATGACTTCATAAAAATAGAAATCCATATAAATGAGTTCTGAGTATTCTTGTTCTGAAATCTTTGGATTTTAAATTTGGACCCACGAGGGCATGCATTTTACACAACCTGTCTGGGAAATGAAGCTTTACTTTCAAAATAATAAATGACCAAGTTAAATATTGGCTACATGACTAAAAGCTGTGACTGTTTTGGATCTGTATATACTTGTGTATTCCCATGATGAACACCATAAATAGGAGTTGCTAATTCATTATTCAAAGTGGGAATTCATCAATGAGCAGCCAGTGAGGCATGGAGCCACACAGAGGATTACAAGACAAAGTACTGGAAATCTGTTTGTTAAAGAAATGCAGTTTGGTTTACTTTGAGAGTAAGCTGATCCTGTGGGGAAAAGATGTGCCTAGCAAAGATTTGTATCTTTATACTTACCTCTAAATGGGAGGGGAGCAAGTTCAGATCCCATGGGCACCCTGAATTTTGAAACTTCCTGTCAGTGCAGTGCTATGTTCTTTATTGCTGTCTTTCAGCACAGTCTCCAGTGCTCCTGCCCCAACCCTCCAGGCTACAGCAAAAAAAAAGTTCAGCCACAAAGATAAAAGAATAGTTACAATAATTGGTTACCATCCTCCAGGAGTCCCAGCATTACAGCAACATTTTTGTGGATCCTTGTGGGCAGCAGGGAAATGCTGAGCCAGGGATCTTGGGTTTCATTCCCAGCAATATACCCTGCCAGGCACAGACACTTTCCCCCTAATTTCTTTCATCTATTCCTGAACTCCACTCTCCCCTCTGATTTGTTTCTTGGGCCCTTCACTTCATTCACAGTCACAGATCCTGTCAAAATCCCTTCCTCTATTTTGTTCCCTTTATCTTTCCTAACTCAAATATCCTTGTCAACATCTGGCAGTTGAAACTTTCAGAATAATCCCCTTGCCTAACTGACCTGGCACTGTTCACAGCCTGTTGATTCCAGCAGGCTATCCTTTGCTCCTTGTCTAGGCACCAGAAGAGGCAACTTTCTTCCTGGTGTAGTTTGCAGCAGGAAAGAGCTGCAATTTCAGGAAAACAATGCTCTTTCCACCCCACCCTCCTGAAGATTCAGTAGCACCCTAAATATCCTAGTGGAGGGTTTTTTTGCAGGTATCCAAGTACAAAAAAAATATAACTAAAAAAAATTAGAGTCATGTCTTGCCCAAACCTGAACAAGCAGGAGTCACGCCCCTGATAGAAGCTATCTGCCTCTCCCTGCCACTTTCATGTCCTTGCAGATCTCATTGCAGACATGATCTGTAAAGTTAATTGGACTTCTAGCCTGTGTGTCTCTCAGTTAGTGTGTCTTTTTTTAGCCTGTTTTTTTTCTGAGAAATTGTGACTCTATTCTGATGTGATTATATTGTGTGTCCGGGCATTTGTCAACCTCTGTCCCACCACCACAAGTGACTTTGGCTAGTTAAGACATGTGAAGGACCTGAATTGTTATGGTCTGGCACATTTTTAGGAAATGGATGCACTGATAGAAGAGGGAAGCCCAAATCAGTGCTTCAATCAAAGGGAAGAAAGAAAATCAGACAACACCAGAGAAACCACACAGGGACAGTCCCAAAGAACCTGTTCCTGTAACTTAAGCTGCCACAAGAAGTACTTGTTCTGCAAGTGCTCTTTTAAGAAATGACTGGACTGTTTTTGCAGAAGTTTCCTCACAGAGATTGCCCTAAGACAGTCATGATGGCAAACTACAAATCCATCAAAATCTGGTAAAGCTGCATTGGGGTACAAAGTTGAGCAACTGATTGTTAATGATGCCACCAGCCCATTTCCACTAACATCTTTTAATGTGCAATGGAGGCTATACTAATCTAGTCAGCAATTTACAAGTTGAAACCAGCTCAGATTAACAAGATTGCCTGAGAATAACACAGCCAGGAATTTGCCAGTGAAAGAAATAACCTAAAGGAACGATTTTCAGTAAGTGTTAACTACTGAACACTCCAGTGTCTTAACCTGGCACAACATATCCTACAGCTCTTGTTTTAGCTTGCTTTTTTGTTATTCACTGGAAGAAAGCACACTCCTTCCCTGCCAGCTAGAACTGGAGCTCTCTGCCACCTTCACATTGCTCTGCTGGAAACAAGGTAAGATAAATAGCAAATGTATGTCACTGCATAGCAACCAGCATGATTAAATGCAGTATGTGCCAAGTCTGTTATTGGCCTGGAAAGTTCATGGTTCCTCCCGGGAGACTTCAGCCAAATATTACAGTGATATTTAGAAATAGGAGGGAGGAATCTATTCCCTCAAATGTCTTCCCCAACAATGGAGTCCTGCAAGTCCTGCAGAGCACATTCCAACATGTGCTCTTCTTGGCAAGGAACAAAGGTGGTACAGAAATGCAAAGAGTGCTTGGGGCTCGGTTTTTCTCATTGACAATATTGGTCATTTGCTTTGAGAGTGTAGGGGCTGTCCTTGGGTTCATGTAAAACTTTTCTTTGCTGTATTGTCCACAAAAAAGCCTCTGAGCTGTAACAAGCCAGCTGGTGTTCTGAACTACTGCCTACACTGCTAACTAATCTCTCTCATTGTTTTGTGTCCTCACCTTGTCTTTTTTTCCCCAATAAAATCTCTTGAACTTAATTCCTGATTCAAAGAAGTTATGGTCTCTGTGCTCTTGTGAGTACAGTGATCCAGGACAAACATAACAAGAGCAAACTGATATACAGAAGAGTTTTTGTTGGAACCCTGAATGTAGGAAAGGATGAGAAATACAGAGGAAGCTGAAGGAGGAGGATTTAGCACAAAGATGTTTGAAACGGGTCCTAATGAAAAAGGCTAAAGAAATAATTGCCTAATGATGCTGTGGACATCTGTTTCAGAACAGGCAGCAGGTGTGCATGTAATGAAAGCAAGGACTTGTACTGTTTTATATTCTGCAGCTAGAAAGCAGAGAAGGAAATGAGGTCAGGAAAAATGGAGTAAGAGAACATTTTGCATAAACAGCTGGGCAAATTTACATAGAGCACAGCAGTATTTGTATTGTCTTCCTCTGCTTTCCTTACACTATCCTTGAACAGGTCTGTTCTGCAGAGTATTTTGTCCTTCCTAAAAGACCAGTGCCTTGGGTGCTCAAAGTTAGATGCTAAAGTGAAAGTTGGCCACCAACATGCCTTTGAGGACCAAAATGTTCAGGATAATGTAATTGTCACACAAATGTTGTCATGAACTGATGAGAATGATCCTGAAGATAAAGCTGCCCTTGTGTCACAGGTGGTTTGTGTGCCTCAGTCATCAGAAAAGTGGCTGAGAGAGTCCATTAGTGAAATGGTTCTTTAGGCTTGCATTTCTGGTGCTGCATGGCCAGGCCAACACATCTAGATCCAAATAAACTGGAATTATGTGGATGGTGTGTCCACTGCTCCAAGCTGAAAAGCACACCTGCATCAGGCCCTGCTAGAGAAACTGTAACTTTGCTTTCCATAGGGTATTTGTTTTGGGATGATCTCATTTCTTGTTACAAGCAATTAACATCCTACAGGACATTTTATTTTTCAAGCATCTTCACTACTGCCCTACGAAGTCTAACCCCAGTCTAATGACTGGGGAAAAAACCAAACTCTTTGTGTTTACCCATGGGATGACGTTGCTGTTGAGAAGATCCAAAAGTGCTCTTCCTACACAAGTCTCTCAATTGGGAAAATCACTTTGGTTTTGCATGAAGGTAACAAAACAAAAAGTTTAAACATTCCACTGCTCTGTGGTAGAGGTTGGATGTTACAGATGAGCTTGTATGCTCATCACCTGTGTTCAAACTGCTGTTCCATGAGCAGCTTTTCATAAGGTTTTATTTGTACGCTTTTACAGTTCACAGTCTGTCAGTCAAATGTTTTCTCGTTTGGATATTGGCAGATAAATTCTTCTACTTTCTCTAGGGACTGTGCAGCCAAATAAAATTACCGTTTGGTTTCAGAAAGGGTTGAATGAGTAAAAATAGAGAAGAAAGAAATTTAAATTTTGAAAGTGGTTGGTGGAAATTTTAAGTCTCGGTGTCCATGTATGTATACATAGAGGTAACATGGGAAGAAAATGCAAAGAAAGACTATTTCTTCCTAGACTGACTTTATTTTAACAAGCACATATTTTCAGTAATGGACATTACCACATTTTTTGCAGAGGATAAGGCAGAAACCAGTCTATTTTGTGCTATTTTGGGAACAGTGAGCATGCTGAAGTCAAGGATAGCATCCAGGAAGAAACCTGAGGAATCCCAATCCAAACCTGTGATCAGTTTGATAAACTTCAGCTGTCTCAAACGTAAGCCTGACATGTATATCATAAATAAAGAAAAGTGTGGCTTGGGCTTGCTTTATTTTTTTAAGCGCTGCAAGAGATATCTACAAAGCCTCTGTAAAAATGGAAAAGTACAAGGTGTACATGGATGAAAAGCAGTGTGCAATGTGCTGCTACTACCCTAAACACTGTGCAGGGCACACACCACAGTGGGAAATCCTTCACCCACAACTACTAAGAGAGGACTGAAAAATAATGTTAGTCATGAAAGGGTTAAACTGTAAGATAGCTGCTTGGAGGAAAGGATAATCTATAATTTAAGTCCAGAGAGTGAAGCAGCTCTTTCATAATGTAAGTAAAAGCTGTTATGCCGTTGGAAAACCATGTGCACTGCCTGCAGAAGGAATGATTATTTTGGTTTTTCCATTATACTGGATTGCACAGAGGGGCTGACAAAACAGCACTCTCTGCTGAGGAGGCTGGGAGGGGAAGGGGCACGAAGATTCTGTGCCAGAGGAGGGGCAACTTGCTCTGCCAGCTCTGCTGCTGGTTCCTTCAGCTGCCTTCCACCATATTAGCTGGGCCTATTTATCTCCAGAGTGAATTTCATTTGAAGAGCAGTAATCTCCCAAGAAGATGAAATACAGTTGGCTTTTAAAAAAATAGGGAAAAAATCACACCGTTCTTTGTTTCAGAGTTTGAGATTTGAATGCCAGACAGGCTCTACCATTCCTGTCATTCCTATCAAAAGCCGTGTATGTTGAAACACTGAAGTGGAAGGACTGCATGGAAAGCAGCCTTTTTAAGAAGCTGAGGTTTTGTAAGTACAAAAGCTGAGATGGGAGTGTAACAAAGGCTCTGTGTTGTGCTGTTGCACATCAGAGCCAATAAAACCCTAAGGGGCACATCTCTAGTTCCATGTCTAGCAGATTATGCATGCAACTCCAGTTGCCAGTAATGAGTTGTGTGGCTAATCTGTCATGCACAGCACTGCACAGTTCCCCTTCCCCCAAGGGGCTGAGCTCATGGCACTTTACTTCTCCCCCAGGGTGCTGAGCACCGTTAGAGTCTCTTCAGTTACAGTGGGACAGGAAAACACCGTGTTCCACCTGGCTGCCCAGCCAGAAAACAGAGAGGAAAATCATCTTTAACAAGAACTCCAGCCACCACAGACAGGGCTGTTAGACCCCAGCATGGTTAACATTCAGGGGCAGTTACCTATCTACAGTGACATGCCATGAATTAATAAGAGGCATTAGAAATGGCCCTAATGGAGCACAGAAAAGCTTGTCCCTTGTTTTATTTTCTCACTGATTTAACGATCCAAGTGTTTTCAATTTACAACTCAAATGCTTATTTACAAAAAAATTTCCCAGCATGACAGACTCCTCTTGAAATATGAAAACTCAAGTCATGCTCCAGCTCTGACAACATCATACACAGACATTCTGTCACGCATCAGCTTTGCTGTAATTGGAGCAGAGTCCAGGCTGCTGGGCTGTAGCTGCACTAGGTCTGTGAGGCTAATGTGATTACCTGCTTGTTCAAAAAAAAAAGTGAAAGAAGAATCTTTGCCCAAATACCCACCTTGAAAAAGAGTAGAAAAAAAGCTTTTAAAAGTAGCTGGTTTGTTTCAACCTTCAGAAGCTGAATTTCCCAGGGTGTTCCTCAGGTGAGTTTTATCAGAAGCCTGAGTCTTTGAAAGTATATTATTAAGTCAGCAGTTAATACTTATATTAACATATGTGTTTGAATTGTTATGATAGCAGGGATATTCCCATGCAATGACAGGATTTTGGTTAAAGGGTGCTTTAAGAAAAAAAAAATATAAATACTAGGAGTTTTAGCACTAAAATCTCCAGAGTTAGTTATTTTCCTAAAAATTCACAGTGTCTCAGCCTGGTGTTCATGGCCCTGGTCAGGTACAAACTGTTCTGCAGGTGGGGCCAGGCAGGCACCCACCCTGCCGTGCTCCTCACTGTGTACCCAGGCTTGCTTTCATCCAGCCCCAGCAGCCGGAGCCCGGCTCTCCAACACAAGGCTGGGAAGTGCCGTCAGCTTCAATTTCCCAGCTGCTGCCTCAGACAGGAGCAGATTTTCCCAAGCCTGCAGCATTGTAAGGGGTTTTGGTTATTTTTCTGCCAGCTTTGCAATATTTGGAGATGAGACTCCCACTAGACTGGGTGTTGTACATGTTTTAAAAGAACTCTCCATGCCCCTGGCAACACATTTTTCCTACATGCATGGACAGATGCAGAAAGCAATCAAGGAGAGCAGGAGGTGGCTGTGACGACAAACCTGTCAGATGATGGAGGAGGAGGGGGACAGAGGTACAAAGACTTCACAGGTGGGATGGGTGAGCAGAGGAGAATCAAATTGCCTCGAACAGAGGGAAGGTGAACAGTGGACCAGATTGGACGAAAGAAGACAGCAAAGACCCTTTGGTGTACACACCAAAGGAGCACAAACCCCAAGGCACCCGTCTCAGGTTTGGTTGAAAATAGAAGCTCCCTCCTTATAGGAGCAGATGAGAAGAGTATCAGTAAAAAGATGCCAATTAGTAAGAATGTCAGGAAGGATGGGGCAGGGTGTTTGGAGAACGGTGTATTTTGTCTCTCCCTCACAATGACATGTTTTGAAAGCTGTTTTAAAACAAACCCTGAGTGTTTTCAACAATGAAGGGGGCACTTTTTTTTTTTTTTTTGGACAGGGCGATAGGAGAAGAGGATGGAATGTGTGATGTAGATGAATGGTTCACAAAGAAGAGGCATCCAAGACTGATCACATCAGGAATATTTTTATCAATGGGTTATTTGAATATTTACATTTTGAAGAAAGAATCATCTTTGTTTGCTCTGCACACCAGGGACTTCTTGGCCAGTCTAAACAGCACAGGTTTCTAATGTAAATAGTTGTTCTTCTGCCTTGTGTCATGCATGAGGATTAGAGATGGGAAGTCCCTCAAAGAAGGGGGTGCCTTGAAGAAGATAAGACAAGCCTCAAAAGTGCCAATGGAAGTGGGTACGTGAGGTTTTCCGCTCTGTTGCCCTCCTTGTCTCATATACCTGTGCACCTCCTGGAGTGGGATGCTGGGATTTTAGTGTTTTATGTCAGGTCATTTATTTTGGTAAGCTGTGTATATTAGCTGAGGAGGGAGGAGAAGGCTGGCTCAGAGCATCTGTCCTTGTCACTATGCCAGCAGGTACTGGTTCCCACCTGGCAGTAGCTGGTACCTTGTGCACTGATGGGGCTGTTCCTGCTGGTTTTTCTTTTTTCTTTTTAGTTTGTTTTTTTTTTCCCTCCCTCAAGCTACTCGTGGAAACCTGCTATGTTTTGAAAACAGCCACTTTTTAATGCCAGCCTTCTAGCCCAAATAGCTAAGTCTTTGTGACTCTGGTGTCTGTCTCATGATTATTGTTTCAGGGCCAGTAATATTGTAAAAGTTCTGATTCAGAAATTGTATCCAGAGCATGTCAAAGGAAATCACATTGAGACGGACTGTTCTGACTGTAAATGAGAAATTTATTTTGCCAGAAGCTGGTCCTCTTTGCACTCCTGGGCTGGCAGGTCTTGAGCCGTCAGCAGCACTGTGGAATCTTATGGGAAAATCTGGACAGACTGCTCTTCAAGAGACTTCAGAGGAAGGGGAGATCTTAGTAACTTCAGTTAATTTGGTGAATAGCTAATGAATGTCATAAAACAAGTTGAGGGCTGGAAGATCATATTGAAGTTCCCATTTCTGATGTAATTTTAAAATACTCCTATGCAAAGTAATGATGAATTATTGAAAAGAAATAAAAAAACCCACCTGAAATTTCTGAGGCAAACTCTTCTTGGAGTGGGACTGAGGAAGATTATACACATTTACCTGTGCATATATATATATATATATATAAAAAGAGCTGAAATAGGTCTATAGCTCTAAAAGCCCTCATAACAGAGGATCTGTGCAACCTTCCTCCAGCTGTGATTCCTGTGTGTCCCTGAAGGACAGGGCAGTGCGGACCTTCCCAACAGTGGCCGGCCTTGAGCTCCAGCTGGAGCCTGGTGGGAGCGGGCTGGGCCCTTCACTCGCGGGTTTCCGGCGTGGCCTTGGCCGCTGCGGGAGGGTATTTCGGACCTTTCTGCAAATGATGGAGGGCCCCGGGGCATCCTGCGCTTCCCCTGCCCCGNNNATCCTGCGCTTCCCCTGCCCCCGGGCCGCCGCCCCTTCTCTCCTTGCGGTCGGGCCGCGGTGTCTCAGCAAAGAGCGGGGGCTCTGCCCGGGCCTGGGGGCGCCCCGGGAGGGGAGGGGGCAGCCGCCCGCGCTCTCCGGCACTGGGGGGCGGTGGCTCCGTCCCGCCAGGGCCCTCAGGGGCCACCCGGGGGCGGAGCCGCCGNCCCGGCATCGCCGCGGCGGGCAGCGCGGCGGAGGGTGCTGCCAGCGCCGGCAGGGAGCGGCGGAGCCCCGCCGGGGTGCGCCAAGATGCTGTCCTACAGCGTGCTGGACGCCAACGTGGTGGACGTGGAGAAGCGGAGGAACCCCTCGAAGCACTACGTGAGTGCCCGCGGGGCCCGGCGGGACGCGGGGGTGCCCACGTGTGCGGGGGGACGGGACGGGAGCGGAGCGGAGCGGTGCCCGGAGCGGTGGCCGGAGCCGTGTCCGAGCGGTGCCCGGAGCCGTCCCTCGCCACTTTGTGGGTGAGACGCCGGCCCCAGGTGAGGCGCCCGCGGGACGCCCCTTGGCCTCTTGCTGTGGAGGTGCGGCTCTATTTCCTCACCCTCTTTCACCCCGTTTGGTTCTTGGCTCGTTTTAATGTTACCATTCTGAAGTTTCCTTCCCCTTCTCCCTCGCTAGTCCCAGGGCAGGATGGGGTAGATTTCCCGGATCTCCAGGCTGTCCCCGTCCTGGCCAGGGTGCCCGGTGGGGAGCGGAGCAAGGTTCGGCTGCGGCAGGGTCGGGCAGCCTGCGGTGCTGAGCGCATCTCTGCTTCTTCTCACACCTAAGTTACATTCAGACCTTTATTGAGGGGGCAGCCTGCCTGCTTGCTTACCCAGCCAGACTCAGCATTTGGATCTCTTTTATCTGTCTTTCACCTTCTTCCTTTCACACCTTCCTGCCAATAGCACAGCATTAGAGGAGAGTTTTTAACAATTTTCCCGGACTCCTGTGTTGCAGCCTGTCGTGTGGGGATGTCTTTGCCTGAAGGAGTTTGCAGCATATAGTCAGTAGCTTTCCCCTCTCCACCTAACTAGAGCAGTATCTTTTCTTCTCTCTATGGCTGTTTCTGGGTTTTAGTTACATCAAATCCTTTAACTGTTTCTCCAGATACAACATGTATTTAAAACACAGAAAGTTGGATTTTGTCTACAGAGAAGGTAAATCTTCCAGCTTTGGTGAGGAAAAGCCTGAGGGGTTATTGCATCTGGTGTGAAATTGCTCTGAGTGTGCTGTTTCCTGGCATTGTGTGTCTGCCAGATTTCTCCAGAGCTGATCAGCAGCTGAATGGATTGTTGAAAAGATAAGGCCAAAGATTGGACTTAAACCTTTATATTAGTGTTACATATCACTGAGCTTTTTCCTCTGAGGCTTAAACCATAATCCAGTTTAAGGCTAGAGGGCACTGTGTTGCTGGGAGATGCAGACTTGAAAAGCTGAAGCTCTCATCTACCATGGAATTAAGCATCGTGTGCCCAATTCATAGGAGTGGAAGTTTTAGGTCCTATATCCTCTCAGGTTGCAGCTGGACCTGTGTGTTCAGTCTATTATGCACTTACTGCTTCCAGGTGGGATAGGCTTTAGTTTTTGCAGGCTCTGCTGTGGACTGTGGCTGACACAGCTGCAGGGTGTTATCTCACATGAAAGGTGGTGGCAATTCAGCATCAGAGAAGTACATCTGCCAAGCACCAAAATATACAAAAGAACTGGTAACAATGTTTTCCAAGATATTCCAATTTCGTCCAGTCTCCTGGTCTGCTGAGAGAAATTGACACTGTTCATTTCTTGTTTGCTGGAAAATGACCAGAAAAACAAAAATTTAAACCTTGTGTGTACAGGATTTGAAAGAAAATATTTCCTGTGTTTACCTGTAAAATACATTTTTTTCCTTGATGATCATTGTCATTCATTTTAATAAACAGTAACCTAGACTGTTCCTAGAAGTTCTCTTTGATGCTTCTTGTGGCAAGTTTGTTTCTTTCCCTTCACACTGCTCACTGTACACCTTAACTAATATTGTCTTCTGTACAGCAGTTCCACACCTCTGTGTGTCCAGTTCTCAGCCAAAATCCCACAAAGTAAATGGTTTGTTTGGGTCACTAATGGTGTGTCTGCCTTTTGTCCCACTTAGTTTCCATCCATGGCTGTACAGTATTCAACAGGGTCATCTGGCTTTGGCTGGAGTAAGGCACTGAGGGTGAACCCATGCTTTCAAAGAATTTAATTCCCTGGGTCTGACCCATTGGTTGCTGTTACTTTGGTTCTGTGCTCTTCTTTTAACATGAAACACTATTTTCCTCTAAGATTAATATAAGCATCACTTAGGATTTAGTTCTGTCCGTTGTCTGTGGATAGTTTGGAGAGTGCAAAGTTTTATGCTCTTTGCCCTATGTGGCTTTGAAATATCAAAAAGCTTTTCTATCTCCAGCATCCGTGAATGTCTTCATGCCAAGCCTTCAGGCCATGCAAACGTGCCTTGGCATCAGATTAACCACGTGTTTCTCTGGTGGATGGTGACCTGAGTACTGCAGGTGTTTTAACATGACTCTCTCTCCTTTTAATTGTGATCTTTCAGGACCATAGTGGAACCTGGAGAGATGAAGGCACACCTTAGGCATTGTGAGCACGTGGAGAGGGCTAAATGTGAGTAGCACAGAAGCCCCTGCACTGCTTGGCTTAGCTGCCAGGAATCATTGCCTGGAGCAGGTCTTTCATGACATGAGCACAGCTTTTGTGGCCTTGACTCAAGAAAGTTAAAGAAAAAAGACAGCTTTACATATCATCTGCTATGATCCTGTGTGTGTGCAACTTCTGAAGAGTTTAATACCTCACTGGAAGTTGAATAGAGCTCTGCCTCTGGGAATGGATTAAAATCTTGGCTCCAGTGCTACTTGATAGGAACCCAGCCAGCTCTCTGTACTCTCCTGAGAAATCCTTACTAGGGAAGGAGTCTGCAGTGCTTTCCTCTGCATCCCTCTCAGCAACTGGGTAGCACAACACTACCTGGCTGGCTGGGGGCCATGGCTGGCAGCATGTGAAAGGATAAACAGAAGGTTGGATCAATAACCACATGCCTCTTGTATGTGATATATCCCCAACACAAGCTACTGCTGCTTTTAGTGCTTTTGACTTTCCAAATTAATATCCTCTTTCTCCATACTGATGATCTTTTAAAAATTGATTTGCACTTGATAATACTTTAAAAATGTTAAATCTCCTTGCTTTCCCCCTTTCTTTTTCTTTTAACAAGAACAATGTCAGGAAGGTCAAGTCTGGGTTTGTTGGAAAGACCCCTGATGCAACAGGAGTCACACATTGGCTGAGCAGTGCTGCAGTGAAGCTGGGTTGATTAGGACAATGCAGTTAATGGTTGAAGGTGCCAGTTAATCTTTCTGAAGAGAAAAAGCTGGTAGCAAAAGCAGCCCCTGCTAAGCATTAAACAGTCAGAAACTCTCTTTTTGCAGTTGATGAGATTTGATCTGTTTATGGGGTAGCTTCTCTGGCTTTTGGTCTGAAATTGTGATTGTTTGAACTAAGCATGAAATGATCCCAAACCAGAAGTGCATTCTGTATTTAGAAGGATCCACTGTTGATGCTTACCTCCTTCAGCCATCCATTGTGGGGCTTAAAAAGGACACCTCCCCCCACCCCCCCACTCTCTCCGCTCTCAGGTTATCTTTAGGCAGACAGCTTACCCTTTTATCCAAATGTCTGTCTCCTTTAGCAGCCCTGCAGGGAGCCTCTGCCAACCAGATGTGCTTGATCTTGCTCCCAGGGAGATGAGATTGGGTTAGCACCTTCACCTGTTCACTGCTTTCCAGACCTGGGTGATGGCAAACATTCATTAGAAGCCAGATGAACAGGATGCCCAAGCCCCCTCACTCATCATTTGATTTTCTGCTGGGGACTGAGCAGTTACTGATGTGCATTATCTCACCAGACATTTATATGCTTGAGGTCATTTCTGAGGTCTCTTAAGTGTGCCTGTGTTATCCCAAGGGCAGGGATGGATACATCAGTAGAGATTTTCTCTTTCAGCACTGCTCTCCTCCTGTTGCAATTGAGCTTTGTGTGTTTTTCAGCTTTGTCCAGCACAGAAGTGAGGTAAAATGCTCTTGGCTTACAAGTGGCTGCTCTGCCTCCTTCCAGTTAGACTGCATTGCTGATTTCAGTCATCTGAGATGCCTGTATACTGTCCCAGTTCCTCCCCAGGGTAATTGTTTCCTAATGCCACCTCTGAATGCCTCGAGATCTCTTTTTGGAGTGTCTCTGCTGCATGGATATGGTTGCTAACCTCCTCAGGGTACTGGCGCTGCTGACTTTTAAGGGATTGAGTTCTGCTGTGTAGGGTTT
The DNA here is from genome assembly GCA_013400435.1 of Pycnonotus jocosus. Lineage (NCBI taxonomy): Eukaryota > Metazoa > Chordata > Aves > Passeriformes > Pycnonotidae > Pycnonotus > Pycnonotus jocosus. Next base: position 183,611 of record VWYP01004757.1, read on the forward strand.
CAGCACTGCTCCCAGGAGAATGTGAGTGTGATTGTCACAAATGACCTGTTGTAAAATGTCAGCATGCTTTGAAGAAAAATCTCGTACTGCTAGGATCAAGCCCTGCTCCTTGTTTCTTGGCTGCTCCTGCTTTTACTGCTGAGACTCAAGCAACTCTGATGTTATCAGGCATCTTCCTGGCTTTATGCTCTTTGTTCAATCTGCTGGTTATACAGTGCCCAGCACTGGTGGGGAGAGTCTGGACATGGTTTAGGGAAAGGATCTTTGTTCCTGTGTTAGTATACCTTGGATAAGGAATTGCTACCCTGGGAGAAGGATCTGCATTCTCCCTGCTTGCCTCATGAGATGAGTTGTGAAGTGCAACTCGAGGCTGCTTCAGTGCAGTCAGGGAGCCCAGCAGATCAATGAGCACTCCCAGTTCTTCCTTCCAGCAGAGCTTTGGGCTGGTAACATTCAACAGTCTAAATTCAACAGTTTGCAAAGCAAATGGCTGTTTCCAGCCTTTGGAATAGATTACCCATTAATAGAGAGACAAGGTAGTTGTCCTGATTTGTGGTGGTCAGGGCAGGATGAAATAATTTGGAGGCTTTATGTCACAGCAGGCTGCCTGCACTGGCTCCCCTGTGGTTGAGTGTGCTGGGAGGGCAGCCAAATGAAAGTTCAGGGAAAAGCTTTTAGCAAGTGCATGAGCTGGGGGCAATAGCTCCAAAGCTTCCAAGTTCAGTTTTAAGAATTATGAAGATGCTCCTATTGACTTTCACTGGGACTTGGTTGCCAGGGAGATGATGTCCTAAGAGACAGCACAAATGCTTTTGGCTGCTGACAGCTGCAAGTGACCTCTGGCCTCTCGAGAGCCCTGCCTGGGGTCAGTGTGTGGGTGCTGGAGCCCACTGGTGCAATTCAGCTTGATGAGTTGTAGTCAAAATTACACCAGTCTCACTGCCTTGAGTTAAAAGAGAGGAACTGAGACACCAAATCATGAAGAGAGAGGTGTACAGACATCCTAAGGAAACAATTGTTGGAATAGGAAAGGGAGCCCAGACTTCCTGCATCCCAGAGCAGCTTGTCTGTTCATCTCACACCCCTAGCCCTTAGAGAGCCAGCTCCAAGGCATTGCCTCCTCCTGTCCCTGGAAGGTAGGATATGTGCTGGTACCCGCACTGGAAATCTGAGGCAAGAAGTTAAGTAGTTGACCCAAAGCCATCTGCGAAGTGTGTGTAGCATTTTATGTTATTTTCTTTGGCTTTCAAAGCAGTCTTGCAATTACCTGATAAAAAGTACACAATCTGAAAAAATACTACTCTAGCATTCAATCATTGTCTTCCTCAAAACCCATTTCCCATTTTATATGGATTAAACAGGAAGAGGGATTCAATGTGACCCTACCTGAGGCAGGAGGTGACGTACAAGCTCTCTAATTTAGCCATTTGGGAGGAAGCAGCTGGACCTTCTAATGTGAAATGGTTTTCCTTTTTTGATCTTCCTTTTTCGTGCTGTATCCTCTCGATCTGTGCCTGCTCACGCAAAGGGAACTGGTCCCCAGAATCCACGAGGAAGAGCACAGGATCCTGAGAGGGGCTGGCAGCCCCGTGTGTTGTGTGACATTGTGAGGCTGAGTGCTTTCATGCAGCCAGAGCAGACACCTCGCCTGGAGCGTGCTGTGTAAATATTGCGTGGAGAAGGCAGGGAGCAGCACAGTAGCACACTGTTTGAAATTGGTGGTGTCCGCTGTTTAATCAGGTAGTGTCAAAGCCAAATACAGTCAAGTTGATGGAAAAAACCCTCCTAGTAACTTTCCTGGGCTTTGGTTCACACCTCTAGAGAAGTTTTATTGAAACTTTCAGTGAGAAGTTTGTCATTACTAAGTTTTTTAATGTCGTGCATTTTCCTTTGTCTTTACTTTAAAAGCAAAAATTCAGTCTCCGAGAGCTGTTTGTTGTTCTCTTCTGGGCAGGGACATCACATTTGGGGTGTGGGGAGTAAAGCAAAAGGAAACCAAGTGATTTTCTTCACCTAAAAGGATTTTAAAGTGGAATATCTTTCAGCTTAGTTAGAGTCTTTCCACTTTAGTGCTCTCACTCTTTTCTCCACCTTTGAGATAAATATACAGTAATAATAATAATAATAATTTACTCCTTCAAGCTCACATTCACTAGATGTCAGTTATATTATAATTGTATGTATTTATGAATGTGGAACAAGGGTTGGAATGCATAAGAGCATTTATTAAAAAGCAAGGATGCTTTTGCACTAAAACATGTGCAGACAGATCTGGAAGATGGTGTCTGCCCTGGGTTGTTAGGGACAGGTGATGACACACAGGGACAGGCAGGTGGGAGCAGTGAGACAACCTCAACCAGCTGAGCAGGTTATTGTCTGGGCATAGAGCTAACCCAAGCTACTGTCTCATCAGCATTTAGGCCTTGTTGCAAAAAATGGGCATAAGGAAGGATAACAACCTTTAGATTACCCTGGGGTGAAGTTAGAGCAAAGAAATACTCTATTCATTGTAGAATCTCTAAATGCTTGGGTGTGGTGATGGTGTTAGTGCTTTTTGGTTTTGACAAAGCTCCTTCTTATCCCAGTTTTTGGAAGAGGAGCTCAATGTGCAGGTAACCAAGCAAGCCCTTGGGCTGGGAGCATTCTCCTTTTGTGGTCAGAATACACATCCCCAGCTTTGTGTCTCCATCAGAATATCCCATGTTGCACTGGTTTGCTGCAGTGTATTCTGAATTGCTTGTAGTAGACACTGACTGCTCTGGGTGTACCATGGCTTCACAATAAGGCTGCAATTCTGTGTTGTTATGATGCAACTTCTTCAGTTTGTTAGAGTTGACTCACTGGATAGAATAAAATATTCATGGACTCTAAGTGTCCATAAATGCGTGTGTGGTCCCACACATGCCGTGTTTGAAGCCTGACTGGCAGTAATAATGTTTTGATACGTTGCTGGCACTGTTTCTCTGACCAATGGGGTGTGTTTTGTTTTTCCTATAAACCACGCTGGCTAAAGGCAGGGATGCACTGGGCTATGATGCTCTCAGTAGTCAGTAGCATGGTTTTATAGGCTTGATGCAAACTTGTTTACAAGGAAAACACCCCTATCTCTGTTCATAGGGAGAAACATGCCAAATCCCTACTAACCCTAGCTGTGTTCAAACAGGAGCTGCACACTGCCATCCTGTCTCCTTTACAGAAGTCTTCCAAGCTGCCCTAGAAATACTGGGAGTGTGGTTCTCCACTGTCCAGGACATGCCTATAAATGCAAACTGTAATGCTTGAAGTTCATAAATCACCCAGAAAGGTTGAAACAAACATCCAGTGTGATACACACAGGACATTGTGCAGTGTGGAATCAGAGCCTTTAACCAGTGTGGCCTTCAGGCTCTCTGGATCTCAGTGTGCTCTGCTGCAAAGCCAACAGGATTTACTCACCTTTTATAAAGTGTAAAGGTGCAGGTGTTACCTCAGGGCTGACTGCTGGCATCAGTTTTGGAACCCCCAGGTTTTGGGTCATCCTCCTGTACTATCAGGGCTGCCCCTGAGAGCAGAGGTGTGGGATGCCCAAGGTCAGGTCAGGTTATCCAGGAATGGGAGCGAGGCCGTCACTTCCCTGACAGTGCTCAGCCCACATGGCAGAGAATGGCATACATAATAGGAAAATAGGAGCTACATTCCCTGCTGAGGAACACACACATCCAGGATGCCAGCCATGCTTCTCAGCTCTGAGCCTGTTTCCCATGGGCTTTCCTCCCTGTCTTGGAGTCCCAGGGTGCGTGGAAGTATTTGAGGTGAAGCCTGGAGTATGGTCTTTCTGGATAGCCCTTGGCAGTAGGCTGCTGCTGTCTAATCTCTCTCTGGTGTCCCTGCATTACCTGTCAGGAAAGCTCCCTGGCACAGGTGAAATCTTCTTTCCAAGCATTCCAAGCCCTCGGGGGCTTGATGCAGCAGAAAACGTCTCAATTACTGCTTTCCTAACTCTGTGAAGATGAGATTTCTAGTTGCTTTCTCAGCATCCTGTGATATTTTTCTTCTCTTTGACTAAGGTTATTTATTATTTATACATTAACTCATGCGTGTATTTTTTTGTGCCTAGAAGGTTATTTCTGATTTTCCCCTCTCCAGGAGGTGCAAGCCAACCATAAACCCCTCTGACCCCAAGCAAAATACTTTGAAAATCAGTTTAAAGCGTTTTTCAGTTCCCATGCCCTGCAAGTGCTTTGCTGCTCTGAGCTCAGTATATTTCCTTTGCCTGAAAATTTGATGCTTTGACACCTGCCTCATCTTGAGCAGCCTGAGCTGAGGGATGGTTTTTCCTGTGGTGGATGGCAGAAGAGGGAGATGAGCTTCTGGTCTTCTGCAGAATCAGGGCAGCTGGCACAGCCCCTGCTAATGCCCAAGTGGGAGGCCTGCAGTTTCCCAGAACTATCACTCCAGCAACTTTCACTGGCATTAAAATCACTTAGAATTTAAGAACAAACAAACAAGGATATGTTAAGTATTTTTCTGGAAGAAAGCCACGGAGAACAGATTAAGTGCATGTCCCTCCTCCCATCTCCCAGGCATGTCACAGGAAGACAGTTCAGCATTTTCCTCAGTGGGATTAAAACAGGCTCTGGAGCTGGCTTCTGGGATGGGACAGAGGAAAGCCAGCGATAGGAAGGAAGTTCTGTGTGTGTGTGTTTTATAAATATGTCTATATCAAGTGAAACTGTCTAGAATCCTTGAAGCAGCACTGATGGTAATATGGCTTTTTATTAATGAAAAGCCTGCTTATTTTCAGTTAATAACAAGATACTGTTAGAGAAGAAAAAAAAAGTGACTGGTTCTAGAGGAACATTCATACTGGTTGTCCATGTACCAGAAGGTAGCAATCCTGTACCTTATGCGTTTTACATGCCCTAGATGTTCTTAACAAGTTCTTTTCTTTTTTTCTTTTTTTCTTTTTTTTTCTCCTTAATTCAGCTAAGTTTTCTTCTAACCTTTCAGCAAAACGTGTTCTATAAAGACAACCCAGGATGTTTTGCTCAAAAGGAATCTAATGCGGGAGCCAGCCTCTGGAATATTCTCGCTTGAAGCATATGGAGGAGCGTTTTGGCTGTTATTGTTCAAGAAGAAATTTTCTGTTTAAACTTTTGCTGGTGTCTTTGTGATTGTAGCAGTCTGTGTCAAAACTCTGGACTGTTTTGAAGAAGCAGCTTTCCACCTGTTTCTGAGCTGGGCAGCTGTAGCTTGCATTTCATCCTTCAATACAGACATCCCCAGTATAAATAGTTCCATTTAAACTAAAAATATTGCCAGTGAATTTTCCATGGGTAACAACCCTTGGAGACTGCAGGCATGGTCTGTGCAGGAGAGTTCATCCATCTGTTCTTGAACCTCCCTCTGTCCTCCGGCTGTAAGGACCAGTGGCCTTTTGAACAGCAAAGGCAATTTGCTGGTGGCACTGGAGGGTCACTGTGTATAGGTGTGTGGCACTGCTGTCTTGGAGTGATCTCCTGGCTTGGAATAACTGGGGCTCTGGCCCAAGGGAGCTGGGACTGAGGACTCACAGCTGGGGATGGGAGCAAAGCACTGCTGCTCAGTCCCTTGGCCTCCCTGCTGATGGTGTTGGCCAAACCCCTTGGCTGTGATGGTATTGGGTTTTCTACCACCCCTTCAGCTGAAAGACTGTATATCTGAGTGCCCTGGTGTTGGCCAGAATGACCATTGGAGTTGCTGTTTTACAGAATTCTTCTCTTATTACATTAAGGCAGTGTGCAGGTGTTTGGTAGGGATTGGGGTTTTGATGTGAGGTTTTTGTCTGTGCATGCACACATGTGCTTTGCTTTGTTTTGACTTCTGTACTGCTCTGCATTGGAGCAAGAGGAAGGCATGGTCAAAGAAATGAGGTGGAAAGGCAAGGTTTGCAATTGGCTCCATTAGAGCTGATGCCACAGTCCTGGCCAGAATACTAAGAATACTCCTTTATTCTTCCAATTTTTTCTTCTCCTTCTGGCAAGCTGTAACACTACCCACAGCATGGGGTTATTTCCCATTGTCTTAATTCTGGAGTTTTAGGTATTCTGCCAAATGCAGTAGTGCTGGACTGGAGAGCATCTTATGGACAATCACCAGATCCTTCCTTTGGGATTTGAGGGTCTGTGGAGGACTGAGAGCATGGCACTGATGTTTTTACCACTCCTGAGGAAAGGTGACCCAACACTTTCCCTGTGTGCCAAGGGCTTTGTGGGGCTCTGCCCATCATGTTATCCCTACAGTGATTCTGAGCCATCAGGGACCTGATTCATCTGATATGAGTGTTGTTCTCTACCAGGCACTGGCATTTATGGGGTTCCAGGTATCCTTTGTTGGGATCCTGTGTGGAGCTAAAACTTCTTGGCTGTTGTTTCACTGTGTGTGAGGCGTTGGCTGGGTTATGATAAAGACTTTGACTCAGAGGAGGGTGAGGGTGCAACTGGCCATGTGATTTGGTTCACAGGTATCTTGAAAAGATCCTAAGGAGTCAAGTGAAGAAATTATGTCCATTTGTAGAAAAGGAGAGTTTAATTAGTACTAGTAAAAATCTGACAGTCAAATGTGTTTTATCTGCCACCAGCCTGTCCTGCCTGGCCATTTATCAACCTTCTGCATCTGGTTAACATGAGCTGTAGCAGATCTGGGTCAAACTTCTATTGCCAAAAGACCAATATGTTCCCTACTGTAGGTTGTGACAGAGAGGGTTAAGCAGAAGGCAGTGGTGGCTTCAGGCAGTAGCACTGCAGTAAATGCTGAGATGACATGGGAACACTCTTCAGCTGACGTCCTTGTGAGCCTCTTGGTGACATCAAACTCCTGGACCATTTCCAGTGGAGTTTGGCCTTGCCCCAGTGACAATAGATGTTAATCTGTTGGCTTGTCAAAAAAACGTGTTAGTGGTTTTTTTTACAGATCCATTTCCAACCCTCAGATTTCCCTGCTAGTAAACACAGCATTATGTCATTGTTTTACCAGCAGCCAAGCACCAAAGCCAATGTTGCAGTGCTGTCATCAGCAAGTGTCCATTCACTTTGGGGCTTTATCTGAGTTCCCAGGCTTTTTTCCCACTGTTGCCCATGTTCTGGTCTCTGTATCCATCAAAACCCTGTGATGGTTTATGGGAAATGTGTAGGGTCTGGCAGTTGTGGGTAGCACTTTCCAACATATTTGTGTCAGATGGGGCTCCTGTACCTGCTTAGCAAAAATGCCTTGGTTTGTAAACCTTGATCTTCAGGTTATGTTAGCCAAGACAAACTGTTGGATTCTACATGTAAAACAAGGTGAAGGGTTTTGCAGCCCAGCCTTGCTTCTAGTTGATAAAATAATAGCCAAGTCATAGTCACAGGCAAGGTCCTGCCCATGCTAGATCCTGTTTGTTTCAAAACACAATAGCTGAGTTCCTACTAAAAAGATTGGTTGTCAAATTGTTAACATCATAAATTAACTTCCATAGCTTTCAGAAACAACACTCAGCACCGATCAAATGAAACCATTTATATTATTCTTGTAACTCTTGTTCCTTGTTTTGCTTCTAGACTTATTTCCAGCTGTTTCTGTGAAGGATATGAAAGAAAAGATTTGTGAAATTACCTTCAGTGGTCAGGATCTAATTTGCTTAAGACAGACAAGCCTCCCATCTGTATCTCTGCTTGGTCTTTCTGGGGCTGGGAACACTCCATTTTTTCTCATACCAAACCCGTCAGAAATCATATCCCACATCAGCTGAAGTACAGTAGAAGCAGAGGAAAGAGTAGAGAGAATGATTCATCTGAATGCAGAGCATGAATTTTTCTGATACAGGCATGGGTAAATGATGAAAACGTTCAGGCTCTTGACAATAGTGAGGAATTACAGCATTCTCAGGTGTGAGGTGGAATAAAAATAAATTTTATGTACATAATTAGGTTTTTAACACTTTGTTGACAAGTGATACTAAGGCTGAAAGGACAAGGGGTTCAAACAAGGAATTGTTAAATTTCTGGGGTAAAGACTGCTATTAAACACAGCAGTCAAGTCATGTGTTTGGGTGGGAAAGTCTGTTACCTGCCAGCTGTTTAAGACTAAGCAAACTGAGTCCTCTGTACTCCTGTTAAGCAGTTACCATATAAGGTTATTAAAAACATGATGCTGAGCTTAGGTACAGCTTCATCCTGGCCCAGCCTGTATCTTCTGATGCCTTCCCAGATGTCCCTGAGGTGTATGGCAGTAGCTCAGCCTGCTGAGCCTTGCTCTGTGTTGTTCATAGCAGTGAGAGCTGTTGAGCCCTCACCAGATTAAGTCAGGAGGCACAGTGCATGCTGTGAGGGAACAACCCTCCCATCATCACTTCCAGCTCCCTCCTCTGCTCCATGCACTTCTTTCTGGACCCCATCACATGTTTATGGGCTAGTGTTACACATCTGGGCCTGGCAGATCACTGTTTCCCAGCCTTGGCTCAAGTGGCAGTTTATTTTGTTAGAGATACCATGTGTGGTATTACTATCAATATGTATTCAGGCTTTGTACTTATCTAATGCTTTTCATCCAAGGATCCCCCAACACTCTGTACATCAGCACCTCTTTGCAAGGTGGACAGATCTGACAGGGAGAGCATTGTGTTTGCAGCAGTATGTCTGTCTCCTGCAGAAGTGCCTTCTCAGGGCTGTCAAGAGACTGGTGGATAATATGGGCTGATGGGAAAAAAATTGGTTTTTATGGCTGAAAGTACTGAGTGGGTCATGGAACTATAGAACACAGACCTGGGACAGATCTAGGTCATTAATGATGTACAAGCATATTGCACTCCCACATAAGAACCTTCAAGGTGGTTGGGTTGGCTTGATTGGAAGCTCCAAATTTCTTCTGATGGTTAATGACTTCCATTGCAGACTTTTTATTATTCACAAGTGTCCTGTTGTCACACCAGTTTTGTCCTTTTGCATAAACAGGTCTGTTTGATTTGACCTCCTGTCTCGCTTGTCTTCACTACTTTCTACAGAATATTCATGTTCCTTCTTAGCCTTCATTCTGCCAAGCTGCTCTGGCCTCCACCCTCAAAGGCAGAGATCAAACAGCTTTTCCTGCCTCACACTTCTGGCAGTCACTGCAGACTGAATACAGGTGAGCTGCTCAGGCCAGGCAGTGGCAGCAGTTCGATTGCTGGGTTATTTGCACTGCTGGGCACAACCTTGCTGGTGTTGGCAGGGCCAGATGCAGCTGCCAAGAAAAGGTTTGACCTTGATGGGGTGGTTTTCCAGATGTAGCCAGGTGTGATTTGGAGCAGATGCTCTCCTGGGCCTGTCCCATCCATGAGCTGTGTGCTGTGTCAACATGAGGGACAATGTCCGTAACTTGCGATTCTTTCACTGTTTCATTTTCCTCCCTTCAGGGAGTTTCAGAGCTGGTCCCAAAGGCTTGCAAGTGACACTCTGCCTACAAAAGCAGAGGAGAGAAAATGTGGCTGATTATCTTCTCACATTAGCTTTAATGAAGGCAATTTTAAGCAGATGGTGTCTATTTAATGTTCTGATAGCACCGATAAACTGGTTTTCAGCAGGTTTGGGAATGGAGTGGGAGAGAAAGGCATGGTTTTAGAGGGCAGCAGTTGCCTGATGACACTCTTGGCAGGGTTGCTGGAGCACTTGGGTGAAGCCCCTCTCACTCAGACAACCTCTGCACGCCCTGCTTGGGTGAGAGGAGAGGAGGCCTGCGGTTTCTGTCTGAGTTCAACAACAGTAAATAATTCCAGATTGACGCTGTGGAAGCGTGCTGGTTTTGTGAAGGGAGGACAAGGAGGGAGCCAAACATAACAAGAGTTTCTCAGTGCTTGGGGAAGGGAGCCAGGGTCACATTTGGAGTAGTGTTGGCAGACACAGAGATGATGTGCCACATCTTACGTGTATCGGCAGTGATAGCTGGGGTCATTATCAGCAAGCTCCTTTGTAGGCTGGTTTGTGATGCTGATGAACCAGAAATGATGCTGGGATGTTTCAGACGAACACACTCTCTTTTCAGCTTCCATATCTACTGTCTTTTAATATTTTTGGCATTTATCTCTGAGGTAAGGAAAAGGCCATAGCAACCCCTGGGATTTCAGTCCTCATGAGTCTTAGTTATGAGGTTATAGATCTACTGCCATTAAAGTTAGTGTCACTTCCAGCTGTCCCCTTTTCAAAGCTGAGTGCTGACTATTGCTGACTCCTTGTCCAAATCTGTCCTTGACCCTGGCTGTTTGGCCAGCTATCCTGCTGGCTGGTGTCTCTCCATCCCCCTGTGCTGGGGAACATTCCCAGGACCTGACATGAAGATTGCTCAGTGTCCTCTCTGGCACGCTCAGTGCCTGTTTTTTTAACAAATCACTCCTAAAAGATGTGTCACTGAACTAAGGAAGCTTTAGGATGGCTGCAGCCTATTTCATCAAAGCAGCCTGAGACTCATTTGCCCTTCAGATGTTGAACTCTGTCTTAGAGACTGTTTTCTTTAGAAAACCCAGAAGGGAACATATTCCCTTATATTTTAAGGCAATTTTCACACTGATTTTTGTGGTCTGTTTCAGAAGTGCTGGAAGAAGTAACATAGGCTTTCTTGGACTTAAATTCACTATTCAGTGGAGGAAAAATGTGCAGACACCACTTGTTAAAATGATAGTTGGTATCTTTGCAATTCTCCACAAACATCAGTGAAACTACAGAAGCACTTTGGAGCCTGTGCTTACAGTGAGAGTGTCACCAATAGGTAGCAGAGTGGGGGGTCATTAGGGAAACTCTTGCAGCCCTTGAATGTAGTTTGCTACAGGCAGAACCAGAAGGTTACAAGCCATCTTTCTGCATTGGAGGGGACATTTGAGCTGGGATAGTGATGATTGTTTGGTGGCAGGTCCTTTGTTAAATTTCTGTCAAGAGGGTTCATGCGTAGAGAGAATAAAGATGGGTGGTGGGGAATAACCAAGGCTGGTGAGAGTGCAGTGGTGCTTTGTGCTTCCAGCTCACTGTTTCTCCAAAACTTGTGAAACACTCATACACCCCTGGTGAAACCCATGCAGTCCTGCATGGAAATGGTCTGGATCTGTGGAGTGGAGGGTTTTTATTCCTGCAAGATGGGAGACCTGGCACAACTTGCCTGTTGTCACTGAGCAGATCTTAGGAAAGAGTGGCACCAAGAGAGTGGATTTGGGATTTATTTGGGGTTTTGTAGGCCTGTCTGAGACTCTTTTCTCAGGAGATGGTAAGTACCTGTGTGTTAGAAACTGCACTATTTCTGGAAGTTTTTGAGCTGCCCATGCCAGCATCCCTTCAGCTGGTCCTGGCCAGTATCAGGTGTGACTCTGGTTTTCCACTGCTGCTCTGGCTGCTTGAATATGTTCTGGGGCAAGAACAAGCACTGTCCTTAGTAGTGGTTTAGGTGACTGCTGAACACATCAAGGAGCTCTTAGTTTTAGCTGCTGGCCTGAGGAACAGGGTCAGCACTCTGCACTGACCCGTCAGGAGGCAAAAAAGCATCTCCTGGGCAGGATGGTTGCATGGTTGGGACTCTGGAGTGTAGAATGAGCCACGTTATGTGAGGTACAGCTACAAGCACCTGGGGCAAACAGCAGATGCCTGGCTCCCTCTCCAGCCTCCCCAGAGATGTTGTGTCTGTGAAGGCACAGAAACGAATTGGAAAGTAGGAAGGTGGGACAATGTTAATGATAACGTGCCCGAGACACTGGGCCTGTTTCCTGAGGTCGTATTGCCTCATTGGCAGATGGGGATTAGCAGGAGTTGGGCTGAGGGGGTTGCCAACAGCTGTCACTCATCTTAGATAAAGAGAGGTTAACACTCAGCAGTGCTATTCTGGCTTCTACTAGACTTTTTGTTACCCTAATACTTAAAGGTTATACAAAGGGGATTAAAATTAAGAACACTTATTGCAAAACTCTTTCCTCTGAAGTTTTTCCTCTGATGCGATTTTTCAAAAATTGGTTAGTTCTCTTTCATTGGGAGTGTGCAGATGGGAAAGAAAACCAATTGACTCTCACCAGGTAACTCTGCCACATCTGAATTCCTCCTTGTGTCCATGGAGGTTTGCTGGGCAGAGGAATTGAGGTTTCCTCATGCTTGAGCAGTGAACTATAATAATGATTTTGACTTCACATGCTCAAAATTGATCTTGCAAAGAGATGCTGTTGCCAAAATTGCAGGGGCAGGATTTGGTCTCTCTTTGATCTCTGTTTAAATCTCATGGGCCATTTACTGCAACTTAATAAGTAACAGTGCACGAGTAGTGGAGTGCTCACCCTGCCTCAAACTCAGTCTTTTTTTTTTTTTTTTAGAGCAGACTTGCTTTCTTTGTAGATAAACTGAGTCAAATGGTCTTGCAGTGCAGGTCAAGGGTTATGCAAAGATGCCATGAATTAACTATGCATGTAATAAGGTAAATCATAGCACTTTAGTGAATGTGTGTGATCAATGGTGTGTGGTTTAGTGAGCCAACTGAAGTGGCTTCAGGGATTGGGAGTTTTTGGTTGTATCCCTTCAGTGTGGTTTGATGTTTGCTCAATATGAAATGATTCATCTGATGAATTAAGGGTGAATCAAAGGCCTCTTTTGCAACTCCCACTGCTTCACTGTTTTTTGTGGTGGGGAAATCTTTTCATTTCTGTTCTGGTTTAATAGATCTTTGTAAAGTAACATGCTAATGATGATTCTGGCCATGGAGTGCAATGGATTTGCCAGTAAGAGAGTCTGTTATCACAACGTGAGGTGAGATGCCTCGCTCTCTCAAATTACGTCTTCTAATTTGATTTATTTTGAGTGTCTTTGTATTTCTTCAACCTGTGGTTTTATTATCCTGTGTTAGTTGCTGTTGTCTTAGACTGTAAGAGTTTTCCTTCAGGCTAGCAGGAGGAGAAACAGGATATAAAAGCTATTATCATTACTGTAGCTGAAAATAGGCCAAATTACAAACACACTAAATGTCTTTCAATCTTATTTAGAGATACAGTAATATTCCTTAGGATGCCCTAAAACTCCTCTAGTGAAATATATCATTAACCCACTTGAAATGTAATTTCCTAATAAATACGAATTTTTAAATCAGAATTCAGCTGCATGCTCAGTATTCCCTAGATAGCACAAACTCCTGCTGATAGAAATTACTTGGGCTGTCCTGTGCTGGGGGAGAGTTGTATGTGTAGGGGCAAGAAATTGAAGCTGCTGCAGCAACTGTTCCTGCCATTTTTGCAGAATGCCCTGGCTCAGTTTCTCGGGGGCTCTCAGCTGGCCTGGCAGCCGTGGGGGCTTTTTTGGCACATCCCAGCCCCTGGGTGGCTCAGCTGTCAGGAGACAGCACCAAGGCAGGGAGCAGCCCCTTACTGGCTCTGTGAATGTAGGAGACTGCCCCAGCAACAAAATTCAGTCTATTTTTATTTTTGGAAACTGGCTGAGTAGAATTCTGCTCTGTGCAGTGCTAAATTAGAGGATGAACCTGTGGCTGAGAGGGGGGTGTGTCCCTTTGCTCTGGCAGGGAGGACAGTGGAGCACCATGGCCTTGGTGCCCACCATTCCTCTAAGGGCAGGGTGAGTGTGGCTCATCCCCAGGCAGTGCCTTCCCCTGCCTCCCACTGGCCTGGCTGGCATTAATGCTGATCCCTACCTTTCTCTATTCTTTGGACCTCACTGGAGAAAGGAGCAGAGCATGGGAGGCCTCTGTCACTTGGGCAGGAATCTGGACTGGGTTTTGGGCTGTCCTCAGACTGGGTCTGCCTCTGCAGCACCCTAATGTGGAACAGAAAGGTTCTTTTGAATATGAAAACTGAGTAGCTTTTGGAAGCTGCTCTTGCAGTGGGGCAAATATAAGGACAGGGGTGTTTGGGAAGGTGTTTGTGTCCCTGTTCTTTCCCATGTGCTGGTGGTATGAGTGGCTTCAGGTTGTCACTGTGTGTCTGGGGGCATGGTGTACATCCCCTTTTCTAGTATCCCATGCAGCTCCCACCAGAGGACCAGATGGGTCTGGATCCCAGAGGATCACGCTCCTGCTGTGCAGGGTGACAGTGCTGCTGAGCCAGGGGCAGCCTGGATCATGTTCCCTGCAACCTCTTTGTCTTGGTGCTTTTCTGAGACTCGTGGCTAGCCAATTCAGGGAGCCAAAAGAGTCCCAAATTATTTCCTTTTTTGGAAGAGAGGCTCTGATGTTGGTTGGAGGGCAGGAGCTGTGGTCAGGGATGCTATCCTGTGCTGGGATAAAGTGTCATTTCTTCCAGCTACTCCCAACCACAGGTCACATCCTCCCACAGATCCTCCCTCCTCCCAAACCTTGGGGTTTAACTGGAGCCCATTTCCTGTAGGGTTTTCCCCTTCTGTACTTTGAAGGGGTGGCACACCTGGTCCTTCTGGCAATGTGTGTGGTGAGGGTAAGCACAGGAGGGAAGGGGCAGCAGCAGGCCATGGTGAGCAGTGACCAGCTGCCTCCCACATCTGGCCAGCTGCAGCTCAAAGCAGATCTGATCCCTTCAGTGGTTGTGCCTGTGACTCACCAGTCTCTGTGACACACACAGTGTTCAAAGTGCTTTTGCATATAGGAAGTAGTTTAACCATGGCTTTGCTCACTGTTTCAGCAAATTTGACCAGAGTCTGCATTGTTAAGTGTAAATGTCACACACGCAAATATAAAAAACATCTGGTTTCAAGTGAAAAGATGAGGAAATGAGTGTTGTGCCTAAAGTCTGCATCCTGAAGTCACTTCTCTGCAGCCAGGTTTTGTTTAGATAGATTCAGTGTAATCTGTAATATCAAGACTCAGATTGTACATAGAGAATTAGAGCAAAGGCTGAGTTTTTGCCATAACCCTGAACTTTCTGCCCAGGTCTTAAACATTTTGAGACATTTTTCCTGTCTCTGAACATCTTTTTAGTGAGTTCTCCTGCATGCTCCTCTAACTCTGGTGTGCAGCCTGTTGGGGGTATCCCTCTTGACTTCAGATTCCAATTTACAGTTAGGATAAATTGAATCTCAGCCCACATTGAATGGGGCCCATTTATTAAGGAAAGACCTAACTACAGGCAGCTGTAGCAAGCTGCTGTCCCAGTGCTCAGGGCCAGCTGCCTCTCGAGGAATTTGGTGCCCTGTACATGTAGCTGGGTCATCCTTCAGCTTTTCCTGTTACTGTAGCACTGTGTGAAGGAACATGCAAATATATTTTCTATAGATCACAGCAACTTTCACAGAACTCCATCCTATTCTTGGCAGCTTTCAAAACTGTGTGCTTGCTCCAGATTTTTGGCCATCACTGGTGTCTGTGGGAAGTGGGAGAGAGTTTCTGATTATGTATTCTCTGCAACGGTGGATGTGCTGTCACACTGTGCAAAGGATTAATGTCATTTTCATATGGCCTAGAAAATTTAACTTTGAAAACTAAAATGAGAAACAAGTAAACTTCCTTTTTATGCCTTTAGGACAAGAAAGTTTTGGGTGCTTGCATCTTTCTTATTAGAACCATTTGATATCACTTTAAAGGATGCTGGACACGTACACCAGTTACGTATTTATCATTTGATAGAAGCCTTGCACTGCCCTGCAGGCCTTTTAAACTCGGCATTAGTCTGAAAACACAATATATGAAGCCCTATCAGTGCAGCCTATCAGGATAACCAAATATTATGCATGGAGCAAAATATTTCCCTTTCATTATGAAAATAAGTGTTCTCTGCAGTGTTATGCTTCCAGCGTGTTGTTCAAAAGATGTGATCAAGACATCAAAGAGAAGAAAGTGATTAAGATAGCAAGAACTGAACCAGCTGCCTTTCCTTTGGTAATTAACAGACCATCTCATGCATTGCCCTGCTGAAATTGCAAACTTTTTCCCCCCTGAGAGCTGTGTTCTGAAGTGGGAATCATTTTACTGCTTTTAAAATGAGCTGTTTTACACTCAGAATAAGACTTAGCAAGAAGTAAGAGTCAGCTTCAGCACTGTGCTATACCCTGGCTCTTTCATCAGAACAATTCCAAGGGTCAGTGCTGTTTTCTCCTCTGTTTTAGATGGGAGGATGGGACAAGTTGATTGGTGCCCTTGGTCTGTCTGACGTGGGCAAAGTGTGCACGCAGCTTTGTCCCACTGGCTGGTCTGGGTCTGTCTGGGAGATGTCTAGTGCCAAACATTTGATTGCAGATCTCACCTGGCAGTCCCCACACGCTCCCTGGTTAGGAGAGCTGAGCTGCCAGAGGTGCTGACCTGTCCTGTGGTGGTTCTCAGCATATCTGCAGTGCCAAGGTGTCTGCCTGAGGGCCACTTCTTTATAGCTTGCCTTCTTCTGCACTGCACCTGCTACAAACTCCATAGTCCTGCATGGACAGTAATTCAGTGCATCCCTCAGGTTCAGAGGTCTCTGCCTTGGCACATTTGTGTGGTGACCTTAAGCAGCTTTTTGGACTTTCACATCTCACTTTGTGAATGCTAAGCGTTAAAAATCATCTTAGTAAACATGAGAAGGAACAATCTGCTTTTTTTTTTTTTTTTTTTTCTTTTTTCCCCTACTTTTTTTTTTTTTAAAAAAAGCAGGACTGTGCCATCACAGGACCTTGTGCAGGTGTACTGGAGCTGCTTGTAGCCTTTGGTTTGTGTAGCTGGGACAGCATGGAACTTGTTTAATTTTTAATTTAAATTTGTTTAATTTCTTATCCTGGATGTTGGGGTTTGCAGTATCTGCCCTGCCCCTTCCAAGCCAGCTGGGATCTGCCTGTCTGTGAGTGTCAGGGCTGTCTGTCCCTATGTCACTAAGGTATTACAGTCCTTCTTTCCCCAGGATACACAAACCAGTCTGCAGAACCAGAACTCTATGCTTAAAGCCTGCAGCTGGGCCAGCAAGGGAAAATATGTTGGCTTTTCCAGAGTTTGGTGTGCTATGGGCACATGAAACTGGTTCAAAACCAGTTTCTTTGGTTTGTTAATGTCCCCTGTTAAGATAGGAGCAGTATCATCTCCTTCAGGCAGCAAGGAGAACAACATGAAGATGGGGTTTCATGGAAGGGCTCATCTGCTTTGAAATTTCAGCCCCTTGAAGTGAGGGATATTTGAACTGCAGCTTCAGTGAGAGCAGTTTCTCAGGGGAAAAAGCTGTGGTGAAACATCTCTCACAGTGACTCAAGTATCAGGAGACATGGCTTCTGTCCTCACCCTTGCTGCACACTGCTGTTGGCAAATCAATCATCATCTGAGGTTTTTCTCCCTCCTTTTTTCCCCCCTATCTTTTTAAAATCAGTTTTAGAATTACCTTAATTCTGAAGGCCAAAGTGGCCACTGGTATTTTTCAGCTTGATGCAAGCTTTTGTGCTTTCCTTGTCTTTTCCCTACTTCAGTTTTGGGGGCTATAGGGGCATTTTTCCATCTCTGTCAATGTTTTCAGTTTATCAAATGCCAGGTGCCTCTATAGGGTGGATCTGTGCAGTCAGAAGGAGGGACAGTACTGGCAAGTTTAGTTCTGTCCCCTGCCCAGCTGTCCTTGGCTGGGGATGTGACAGCAGTGACACCAGGGTTCTGGAGTCATGTGTTAAAGCAGCCTTGTGATTTGCTAGATATGAAGTATATTTAAAGTATATTCTGGGATAAGGCTACACCTCGTTTTTGAACCGTGATCAGATCTGTGTTCTTCCTGCTGATACCAGTTTCAGATAAGGAAGAAGGTCAAAAAATCTTGGTGGTTTTTGTTTTTAATTGCTTCATCAGACAAGTTGTAGCTGTAAACAAGGAAATTGTTGCATATGCTGTTTGTGACAGGTTGTTGATTTATTCCTGGAAAAAAGCTCCTCTTTGCATTTTCTTCCCCAGAATTGCTTTCTGCTTTTGTGCAAAGGCATGACACAACCCCATCATCTCTCCCAGAGACACATTGCATCAGAAAAGGCATATTATTGCATGATGTTCTTTGAGCCAAGCCTCACAGGTCAGACAGTGTCAGGAAGGAGGGAAGACAACACCGTTAACTCTTTAAAAATCTGATGAAGGGGGATGATAGATCAAAAGAAAAATTTGAGTGGGAGCTGGAACTTCTTGGGGGAGCTAGAAAATCTTCTTTAATCAAAATTACAGCTTGCCCAGGGCAGTCTAGCAGTGATGTTTTGTGCCATCTTGTTGTGTTTTTGGGGCTGAGTTGCAGCCCCAAATCCACCCTTGATGATGGAGAGAAGTGTGTGGGAGTAGAGCATGCTCAGCACTTTGTAGGATGAGAGCTTTTTGTCAGCTTGTGTGAAATAAAGTCAGAGCTTAGAGGCAGAAGTGATGGGGGGTAAACAGCTCGAATAAGGGAGACCAGACTTTCTGTTCACAGTCGTTTCCTCTGTCAGTGCTTTCCTCCAGCTGTAATTTTGGCATAGTGTGCAAATTGGTCACAGTGACATGTTACCAAAAGCCTCCATTGTGTATATGTAGTCCCCAAATTGTCCTTAATTCCTGTTGTAAGAGAGCTTCTGTCTGCAGTGGAAGCAACTGGCTAAATTGTGTATTTTTAACTTTTGTTTTAGTGAAATAACACAAACTTGAGAATTGTCATTGCTCAAAAAAAAGGATGGTTTTCCTGCTGAAAGGTGGAAAAAGGCTTTTATTTGAATTTTCATCTTCTGGAATAAAATACTGCATCTTGTGCAGAAACTAAAAGCACTGTTGAAAAATGCTGAATGCCGTAAATGAGTAATTTTATTTAGTTAAAAATCTTTTTTGAAAGGAAATCACTCCTAGTTTTGCCCTAGAAAAGAAGAAATTATCTCTATGTGTAACATAAAAGGAAGCCTAACCAGTGGACAAAATAACCAAGCCATCCAGTGTTTAAAGCAAACAACCCAAGCTTTAGGCTTCTCTCTGATCTATGACATTAAAATTCACTCTTGAAGATCATTCGATGGGGAAGCCTCCTGTCTCCTTTGATGGAAGAGAAATTTAGCTGGAAGTAAAGGTCTCTGGTGGATGCCCTGGCTCTGTGACCATGCAGGAGGAGGCTGCAGTGGGGGAATGTGGCACCGTGATCCTGCTGGTTCCATTCAGCTCCTGCCACATGCCAGCACCCCAGTGCCCCATCCCTCTCCCAGCTCACGCCTTATCAGGACAGAGGTGAGGGAGGCACAGAGCACTGATACCCACAGGGTGAGAAGGTGTCTCTGATGGGTTTGAATTCCAGGCATCTCAGCTCAGAGCTGCTGCAGACCCTTTGTTCTCTGAGCTGCAGCAGTGCCAGCAAGTAGCACCTAGGTGTTATAACCACCTTGGAACTCTGGAGTGACCGTGCTGGTTTTTGGGAAAGCAGCCACAGGCTAAGCAGGGCTGCCAGAGTGCTCCTTCAGTCTCGGCTGCTGGCAGTCATGGACACAGTTTCCATGGGCTGGGATCTCCTGCTCTGCAATGAATTCCCTTTCTCAACATACAGTTTATGATGTAGCATGAAAGGACCCTTTGGTCTTTCAGAGTCTCTGATGCAGCTTCTTCTGTTAAATCCCTTAGCACATGTTGGCTGATTCCTTATTCTGAATAAATTAAAAATATCTAGTCCTCCTTGTAAGAGCATGAGGTCTACTCAGAAGGGAGCCCTGCTCTTCTCCTGGCTTCACCTGTGAGCATGTCACACCACTAGTGCCTAATGCAGGGATATTTGGAAATATTCCACCGCTGTGGGGGGCAGTCCTGACAAGGGCAAAACTCTGCATTAGAGGACTGAAATAGTGATGAGGGAAGGGCCTGGACACTGTGCTCTGCTGGGTGATGTACGTGACTCGAGACAGCTGCAGGCTCTGCTGGTGCTTGTTGGTGGAGATGGTTTAGAGATTTTGCACAAAGCCCTCCCCACCTGAACGGGCTGAAGGAGAGGAATTTGGCACACAGGTTTCAGGCATGACTGCTGCCTGTGTAAAAAACCAGACATGTTTTAAGCGATCAGAGGATCCTGTTCAGACCTGGTATCATGCTCTTCACTTCAGCTGGTTACTAATCCCAGCACTGAGTTTGACCCTTAAGCTTTTTGTTTTTATCATGTGCTTTGATACAGTCATAAAAATACTGACTGGCTGGCAGAGCTCCAGGGCTTGGCTTTATATTTGAGCAACTGCAAAACCAATGTGCTTATCATGGTTTTATGCTTCAGGATATTGTCCTTTCTCCCTGCCTGCCCCCCCCAATTATTTTAAACCTCACATTCCTTGTTCCGGAGACAACTGTTTTGTCCTCTGCACGTTGTGCATGGCAGGTTCATCCCAGGATTGCCTTTGCTCTGGGCCTCAAACCTGGGTCTGTGGAAGCACAGGACTTCAGTGGAAATAGTGCCCCAGGCACTGTGGGAGGGGAGATGGGGTTGGAGGAGGGCTGGGGCCTGGGTGCCCCTTGTTCCCCGGGGTGCTGAAGGCTGTGCTCTCTCCCCACCAGACATGTCTGGTGTTTGAACTTTCTGGAGCATTTGGTGCTGGGATATCCCATTCCCCCTGGGCTGGGGGGCTCTGTGTGCCTGCACACGCAGTGAGACCAGGAGTGTTCCAAGAGAAAATCCCTGTGCATGACTGAGCTGCTGTGCCCCCATGCCAGCGAGCCAGCAGGCTTTTTATAGCTCACAGGAATATCCCATAGGCCTTGAGATTGCCACAGAGAGACTCCAGGGAGTTTATTCTGCTGCTGGGAGGGGCAGCTTTGGTTGCACGGGGTGCACTGCACTGCTGCATTTCAGCCACATGGCCCCCACATTAGTTGTGAATTTAAATATAAATGTGCCCATGATTCTTGCTCCACAAAGCTGTTCCCTTTTCATTTCTGTGAATAACTGCATTCCAACTCCTGAATTTTAATCTCTGCTCTACAGTGCCCCTAGAATGGATTTTATCTGGGTTCAGCTAGGCCTTCCTTTACCATGCTGCTTCCCTATGGGTGGCAGAGCAATTCAGTCTCCCAGGCACAGCATCCAGATTATATCTTCAGTTGCTGATAGATAAATACAAGGAATATACTTTTTGTTTGCTTTGTATAAGAAAAGTAAAGCTACTACTCTTCCTCATTCCTGCCAAAGGGCAATTTCTTCATTGCAGAGGGAAGTTGCACCCTGTAAGAACAAACTTACCTATGCTGGTGTGGATAGACAGGGCTACTCCTTGAAGGCAGGTACCCAAGAGAGCATCCTTCCTAAGCCAAGGTAGGACACAATGTTGTTTACCTTGGGAATCCATCATTCTCTAGAGCAGACAGCTCCCTAGCATGCTCCCAGTAGACTTCTGCTTATTCTGCTGTGCAGGATGAGGAGCTGAGATGGAGACCTCAGTCCTGGTCCTTCTCAGCATAAACAGCTGCTGGGCAGGGACTGAGTCCTCTTGGATTCTGCCTGTGCTGTCTGTTTTGTTCCAAGTGCTGCTAATAATTAGTCAAATAAAATGATTACTAAGAAAAGGAATTTGGTTTATTGGAAGAATGTTCCAGGAGGGTTTTATAGCTCTGGAATACTATCTTGCCAATCAAATAAGTATCACAGAGTGAAGAGAAACACAGTAGCCAGCTTGGCAGTCAGTAGGCCAGCACTGCCTGTAGCACAAGGATTGAAATAAACTTGGTATGAAAATGCATTATTTTATAGCCATGTTGCTCTTTTTTCATGGAAAAAAAATTGCCTCCAAACCACTTTTTTCTTCTGTCTTGTGTCTGGCACTGTCAAGTTTATGTATCCCAGGTGTGTGTGCAGGTACTGGTATTCTCAAGCTTGTGAATTCCCTCTGCATTTCACCTCCTGTTTCATGGGTCTTTAAAACCAGAGCACAAGATTTTCTTGAAAAGCTTTTCTTCCCTTGTTGGAAAAGCCTCTCCTGCTCCCCTCACCTCCAGATGCCATCCCCTCAGCTTCGAGCCAGTGACAAGGTTGAGTTGGTTCTTGGGTTGGAGCTTCCAAACAAGGCTCCCTTTCAGTCATGTAGCTTCACTCCAGTTTTCCTCTGGAAACACTGTGGTTCTTTTTAAGGCCATGTTCTAATGTTTGGGTAACAACTCTTCAGTGTTTCACAGTTCAGACTGGGTCTCTCACAAGCTCCATCCTCACATCCATCCCACTGGCCCTTGGCAGTGTGCTTGCTTGAGGGTAGGAGCTAAAGTCTTTTTGCTGTTTGGCTTGGTCTGAGCCCTACCTGGTTTTGTCTTGAGGAGTTTGCTCAGGTTGCTGAAGCTGTGGTAGATATCCAAGCCCATTTCCACAGTTCCTTCTGGTGAAAAGATGGTTTCTTGGCAGCTGAAAAAATTCACAAGAATATGAAGCTGGAAGAGAATTTCAGCTCGTGTCAACCTAAAAACAGGAGAGGCTGCACAAATATTTTCCACTATTATCAGGTTTGTTGCCTGCTAGGACAGAACAGTTGTTGGGAGCACAAGAGCTGCATCCCTCACACTGTGCAATTGAAATCAGTGTTTGCTTCACCAGAGGAGTCCTGAAATTGCTTTTCTAAAGGGGTTACAAAGGTACATGCAAGAGCCTGGACGTGGAGGAAGCTTTGCTTGAGTTACTTTTAGGAACAGATCTACAGACTGTTACTATAGATAGATATGTCCATCTGAGACACTTGTTTCTGGAGGGTTTTTCTATGTGAGATAAGAGAGATGCTTTACCTTCTTAAAGGGGGTTGTGAGTTCATTGCAATCTGTCACTGTCAGCTGCTGATTTTTATGTGGCAGTAACAGGAATGGTATTTCCAGCCCTTCTCAGCTACAGGCTGATTATAGCAGCTGTGTTCCTCCATGGGAGAAGGGAATGGGAGTCCAACCAGCTCTCTGGAAAAATGTTAGGAGCCATGCATTAACTGACTGCATCCCTTCCACTCCCTGGGTAGGGAAAAGAGACCTCTGGAAAATGTGGCTGTTGGTTTTTCTGGGATGAGGGAAAACCCAAGGCTTGCATGCCAGATGTCCTTTCAAGGGAAAAAAAGAATAAAGTGACATGGCTGGAATATTATTTAGGTTGTTTTTTAATGTCTCACCTCGATGGAGTCTGAGGTTGTTAACTGTGGGATTGACTCTCAATATTGTGGCCAGATGCAGGGGTTGGCTGAGCTCCCTCACTTCGGAGCTCACTTTTAAATCACGCTTCGATAATTGACCGTGCCAAGGAGATTTGGAGTTGGTTTTTGAGCTAAGGAGGGCTCCCATGTCAGTGAGAAGGTAACTGAGTCTCTAGTCAGCCCCTCAGGTATTTCCAAGTGTGCTGGTGGACCTGTTTGAGTGGCCACATCTGCAGATGGGAATTAGTACCCCTTTCCCATAGATGGGATTTCTCTGAACTCCTGAAAAAACCTTCAGCCTGCTTTGCCTGTCCTGCTTCTTAAATCCATGGGACTGCAATGGGGCTAATCAGGTAGAAGTGTGATATTTTTCTGTTTTCTGTGATTTCTCGCTGTGATAGTGATTTGCTGACTGTGGCTCTTGGTGGTTTCAAGCTAAGAGGCAGCACAGCTGACAGACCAAAGCCAAGTGGCAGCCTCTCCACAGAGTCCTGGCTCTGCTGAGTGATGGCAGTCATGGCTTGGCTTTCTTGCCACCATGGAGGGGCTGCTTCAGATCCCTCCCAGGCTGCACTACTGTCAGTATGGCATCCACAGCTAGTGTGGTTTAACAAGGGTTGGAAGCATGTGTAGGCTGCTGCAGCTGTGGCAAGAAGTGAGCCAATATGGAGAGGATTCAGTCATCTCCAGCTGAAAGTTGGCAGGTTGTCACTGATGTGTGAAATTAGGGTATTGGAACACTTCATGTGTGCTGGAGTTGTGGAGATGTTGGGCTGGAGGGTTTCTGCTCATCTCTGCAAGGCTGGAAAAGCATTGTGGGTTGGGTTTGTAGACCAGCTGCATGGACTGCTTTTGGGAAAGCCCAGAGTTATAGTAAAAGGATGATACTCAGCAAATTAGGATTTTCAAAGAGCCCTCAAATCAACAGTTGTAGAAATCCAGACATTGTAATTTGTCATTTGAGACAAAGGGACAGAGAGGAAGACCTTGACAGTCACAGGCTGTAAATCAGTGACAAGATTTAAGTGCAGGCTTAAATCCTATTGAAATCTCTGGGATTAAGGACCTTTCTTGAAGTTTACCATGTCCTTCAGTGCCCTGGCAGGCTGAGTCTCCAAGGAATTGCTATTGTGATCTCCACAGGCTGTTCAGTCTCTGCTCTACGCTTTCTAGGAAGATTTCCTCTCCTGAGGAGATGACAGTTATCCATGGGACGAAAGCAAATCACTCATCTCAGTATTCAGAAAAGGGATTTTTTGTGACCATGAAAAGCAGGAAAAATCTCACCATCAGGTGAGGTGTGCCTCCTTATTTACAAGCCTTGAGGAACTTTTTGGCTGCCTTTGTGTTACTGGTGGGGAAGCCTCACAGGCAGCTGGGAGAGCAGAAATCGTGTCCTCTGGAGCACAGACATGGGACACAGCCATGCAGCCCAAGCTGTACTCTTGTCTGTCCCATCCAGGGCAGTCCTGGGCTTTCTGAGACACTCCTGGAGAATGCTGATGGGGCTGTGGTTTTGCCCTGTGGTCAGCCATGTCTCAGGGCTGGTGGTTATCCTCCACTAAAACTACCAGTCTGTTCTCCAACTGGCCTCCTTTGCTTGCCCTCAAGAACAATTTGGATGGTTAACAGGGAGGGAGACTGTGGGAGCCTGGTGGTGTCTCTCTGGCACCCAAGCCTGTGGCTTCTCGTCTGGTAGAGCTCCTGCCATCATTTTGTCCAGCTTTGTCTCTTCTGTCAAGTGAGGGCAGCCACAGTGGCTGTGTCAGACAGGATTTGGGATGCTTTGTGGAACACTTACTCCATATTTGCTGCTTCCAGTGGAATTTGGTTGATCTGTGAGCAGATTTTTGCCCTAGATTTTTTTTTTTTTTTAATCTATCCTCCTGGCCCCTGCAGTAATGAATCACCCTGCTGCTCCACCTAGCTGATATCCAGGATGTCCATTCCTTATTCCTGAGGCAGACCAGGGCAAATCCTGGAGCTGGTGGCCCGGTGGAATTGCTGAGGGCAGGCCCTCACATTTGACAGTGTACATCTGCTGGTGTGTGGGCAAGGATTTATTTTTACCTGTGAGTGTGCAGGAGGAGAGCCAGCTCCCATCAGCAGCCTGCAAACAGAGAATGGGGCCCTGAACCTGAGACATTTCTGTGCACCTCATGGCAGCCCCTCTGTTCCTGCCACAGAGGGGTGCATGGAAGCAGATGGAAAGGGAGGCATTCTGCTAGAGCTCGGGATGCTTTCCCTTTCAGCAGAGCCCACTCATAGCGCCCATCTGTGAATCCAGTGATTTTACGTCCATCTTTGAGTTGTTCCAAGGCAACAAGTGTTTTATATTTAAAGAGTATTAATTTAATATTACTGAAGCCTTAAGAAAAGGCACAGTGGGCCAAGTCTTGCTAGTTTTGCTTGCATTTCACAGGGCTGAGGAGGGTGAGATTTGATCCTCTTTGGATGTACCTCTACTGGAGGGGCGGTTGTGGGGGAGAGAAAAGAAACAGGGGAATTACAACATTGGAAATAAAAAATCCTACTCTGCCCAGAGCCCTTTTGCAATAAGACACTTCAGGGTGTGAGTTAAGATGCTGTAATTCACACCTCCTGCATTTTGTGGCTTTCAGCCGACTGCTTCATGCCCTGCACACGAGGGTGAGTGATTTTGGCTCAGCTTGCCCCCTGGCCAGCCAGCCCTGGAGCAGAGATCTCTGCATGGAGATGGCTGCAGGGCTTGTCTCTCCCTCCACTTTGCATATCTGCCTCTGGTAAATTATAGTGGTGCCTCTGGCTCCTTCCTGTTTAGCGCTTCATAAATTAGAATTTAGAATCACTCTGGGGACCCAGGTTAAAAACTTAGAGTCTTTTGAATGAGAATTGGAGTCAAATCCTCATTTTTTAAAAAGGGTCAGGCACATGGAAGTGTTACACTACTATCAGTGATGCTGGGCCAGAGCTCATGTGCCCAGCAAAGATTTGGGGCCCTGTGTGAGTGAGCTGACTCAGCCAAGCTGCTTTGTTGACCACCATGGACTGATAGTGCTGCATCCCAGAGGAGACACAGGTCAGGGTCAATTTGGGCATCTCTGCACCATGTAGGCATTTCCTTACTGCACATCCACCTTAACTTCAGCCTTGTAGACATTAGGTGTCTGCCTGGATTTGTCTCTTCCTGCGGGCAGAGGGAGAGGCACCTCTGGAGGTGGATGTGTGCCCTTGGCACCTTCCTAGACAAGGATCTGACATGATTAGCTTGGGCCAGTTTGAGACCCCAATGTAAGGTTGCATAAAACTAGGACCTTTTCTCCAAATTCTGCCTAGCAAATTCCTGCTGTCTCCAGCTGCTGATGTGTTGAGTGCAGCTGTATTAGTTCTTGAAAGGCTGCTGTTACAGACAGTGATCTCTCTGAGCATTGGGTGGGCACTTCAGCAGATTTAATAGAGTTTCTGTCGGTGCAACATTCATAATTCCCTTTAAGTGGCTAAGAGTGGGAGAACATTCAGGCTTGGGGAGTGAAAGGAAGAGGTTTGTTTATTGTTCTAAAGCACTGTAAGCCCTGAATTTGACAGAAATGTAAACTTATAAGTAATCTTGCTGATTCATGTTTTATTAGCGATTTTGATAGAACATATAATATGGGCATGGCCCTAAAAAGCTTATTTCTAATGGGATACATGCTGACTTGCAGCCACATACCCTCCTTAAAAAAAATTAGTAATTCCCAGGGTATGTGAGGCTTGTGCCTGAGCTGTGAAACAAGAAGGAACTAGTGTAGCCACTGCCACCCCTGGCATCTCTGACAGAAGCTGCATCGCCAAGCAGCAGTGCACATCTCCAGAGAAGATGTGGAGTTTTTTATGGGGAGAAGCTGTGCAAGTGACAAAGCCCAGCTTAGAGTGACTGAAAATCCCTGGGAGTGTTCTCCACCCCTACACTGAAATAGTGCAGACTCACAGCAGGAGCTCAGATGTTGGCTTGTGCCAGGTATGGGGCTGGATTTGGTGATCAGGTCCTTTGGCAGTATGGTTACAACTGTTGATGATCACCACCTCCCCTGATTTTGCATTCTTTTAGGGGCCCATGTCCTTTGTACCCCATGTACAAACTGCAGAGAAGTAGCTTGGGTTGGTGGGCAGTGTAGCACAGCTTTCTCCTCTGGCTGCAGTACAGCCTGGAGACTCATCTCCCCGTTCCTCAGCTGGGGGTGAAGACATTGTGGCTGTCCTGTCCACCAGCAGTTAAACAGCTTTTCCTACCACTGCATCCTTATATTTACAGGGTTTAAAGGGAGTGACATTTTGAGCAGAAATACCCAAAGCATGGTATTGCTTCAGGCTGAAAAAGCCTCTCTCCTATCTCTGCATCCCGGCAGGGCAGAGCAATGCTCACTCCTCCTGGTGTGCTGGATGAAGGAGGTCTGAGAGCCCTGAGGATGGCTGGGTGTCCCTCTGCTTGTGTGTGGCCCAGGGTGCAACTGCAGAGTTGGAGAGAGATGGATTTGTGCTGCCTGTGAAGGTCCTGCATGGCTGGAACGGGAGAGAGTGTTCCTGCAAGGGGGAAGGCAGGAAGCCAAGCGTGGGAAAAGGAGGGAAGAGGAGGATGATTGAGAGAAGAGTAGGAGGGAAGGAAAGGGCAGAGACAATAGTTCAGCTTAGCAAAGAGGCAGTGATTGAGGGTGTGAGGATTTGGCACAGTATCTTCCTGAAAACCCTGAAGGTCCACAGGAAGAAGGTAATTTGGGGTTTAATTGAGTGCCCTGCCGGGAGGGAATCCATTCTACACAGGACTCTTGCATCAGTTTTCCTGATTTGGCCAGAAGGCTGGGGGATGAGGGTTGGAATAAGGAGGGTGCTCCATGTTTGCCTCTTAGGCATTTTGCAGTGCAATTCAGACATTGTTTGCAAGACTGGGACACAAAATCGTTTTCTTCTTTCGCTCTTCTCCCCACAAGAAACGTGTATTTCTTTAAAGTCTGAAGTCAAAGGTCACTACAGTGAAAGACATTTTTCCAGTGACTTCATCATTGCGTCGTTCTGGGGCTGTGGAAATTTGTTCCCTTTTTTCCAGGGATTGGTTTTACATTGTCAGGATTGTTCTGTAGAGAACAAGCACATTCATCCTTTTATATTTTTATAGATATATATATAGATACAGTCATGCAGTATAATTAAAGAGCTATGTGCATTGAACATTTGCAGAATGGTGTTTATGTTTTGAGGATAGCTTGTTTTTTCACTTGCTCTTGTATCATTTTGCATTTAAAATGCAAATAGAGTTTCCCTGCCCATGTCAGGGGGTTGCAGCTAGATCATCTTCAAGATCCCTTCCAATCCACACCATCCTATGATCTGTCAGTGTGTTATGCTGGCAGTTCTGGAATGCTCTGCTATTTGATGTTGATTTCACCTCAAGTTTTATCCTTTAGTCATGCATGAAAAACGTAGTTGCACAAATAGGATAGAAACTAGAAGAGTTTGTTTCAGAGCTGGTTTTTTTTTTCACGCTTGAAGTTCCGTGCCCCTCAGGTCTGGCTTTGTGAATCTGAGGGTCTCTTGGTTTACATGAACTTTTTGTTTCCCTCTACTCAAAATGAGAAGAAAAAAAGTCCCACTATTCTATGGCAAAATCCCAGGAGATTTCCATTATTTGGACTAAGAATGTCCCAGAGCTTTGTCATTGTTCTGGAAGGGCCTGGAGGAGTTTTGCTCATTTTCCCAGGCCCTTGCTTTGCTTTTCCAGCGCTGCATCTGGGGGTCATACGTAAGGTTACAAATCAAAGCCAGAAGATTTGCATGCTGATATAAACTACATGCAAGTGTTGCTGCAGAGCAGGAATCCTGGATGTTGGGAGCCAAAAGGGAGGCTGGGTTGTAGCAACAACGCCTCTCTGTCACTGCAAGTCAGACTGGGCAGGGAGCACTCGTGCAAGTGAGGGTCTGTAGCTACAGGAGAACCACTCTGGGAGTGTGTGTGAAATGGGCTGGGCAGCACCATGTGTGCTGTGTCTGCATGTGGCCACAAGCTGTGCATGCTCCAGCACTGTGCCTGAGCTCCACAGCTGGGGAAAGGCACCAGGCCAGGCCTGCTGGGACAATGCAGAAGGGCCCTTGTTCTCCCACAGGCACAAATAACTCGGTGCAGAGGTGAGTGAGACCTGGTGTTATGTGGAAAACAGTAATTTCCAGGTCGTATTTTGTCTCTCTCTGTGTCTTGTCAATCTTGATGCACTTAAGAGTAGGAAGCAGGTTTTTGTTAGTTCTCATTTGACCAAGCTATTCCTGTATTCCTAGCCCCAGAGCACTCGATGACAAAGATCCCTTTACTTGAAATATGAGCAGAGCTCTGCTTGAACTATTTTGAACATCCCTCAAGTCAATTCCTCTTGTGCCAAAATTAATTCAGCTGCTTCTCTCATAAGCCTCTTTGATTTGGCAGTATCCTTCTGATACTTCACCAATCTTGCTTTCATGTGAGGTTTGGTCCAGCACCATGGAGGGAATTAAACTCTTCCTGTTGGCTTCTGTGAGTCTAATGTTGCTGTAATGGCAGTCAGAATCAGATGCAGGTTGTTCCCATTTGGGCCAGGATTGGATTTAATATACAAGCATTGCCCTCATGTGAATGACCATCATCACTGATGACAGCAGAGTGATCTCTTACAGCTGAAGATTGCAAGATGTGTTATAAACTAAGAAGTGATTTTAAAAATGCTCATATCTGCCTCAATACTTTCCTGTTAAAACTCATTTCAGTTGAAGTAGGATGAAGCCAATTTTGAGTCAGTTTTTAATATTTGTTCCTTTGTGGAGAAGAAGAACAGAGGAATTAAGTAATTTCATATTGGAAAGTAATTTTTTTAAAGTGCTTTTTCCCCTTGATTTCCATCCTTTTCCTTGCAACTGGCAAGGAGCTGAGAAGTGATTGGCTTAGAGGAACCTCTGCCTCACTTCCCCATCCAGCACTGGCACTGAGGATTTCCACATTAAGCTGAACTCTTTAGGGGTGATATGTTTCATTTCAGAACAACTTCAATTGCAAATCAGTCCCCCTGTATAGTGAAATAGATGTAATTCCTGTATTCAAAATTGGTCAGTGAAACTTGGAAGATTTAAAATTCAACAATCTATTTTGTCTGTTGATCATTTCTTTTTCCAATTCTCTTTTCTTGAATGGAGATCCTCTTCTTCCACCAGGACGTGCTCATATTTTACGGTTGTCATGAAACACCAACCATCTGCTGAGGAGAAGGACACAAGCATTGAGTTAAAATAGTTCATAAGTCAGATGGCATCCAGATTTAAGAGGCAGTAAGCTGAAAAATCTTTACCTCCAAGTGCAGCTGTATTATTTTTGTTTGCTTGCCTTAGCCAGCCTCTTTCAGACCCGTGCAGGGTATTTGAGAAGGCCACGAGGGAGGCAGGTTTCACAGAGAGCCTGTATGTTCTTGTTTCCATTTTACATTTGTCACTCTAAGATTCTGATGTTCTGTACGCTTAGATGGTTTGTTTTCTAATAACCCGACAACCCTTAAACAGCAGAAACTGAGTTTTGTGGTTATTCTGCTTCACAAACACTTCCATCACACGTGGAAAGTAAATGCAGGTGGATTGAGACAGACTGAAAACAGGAATGAGTCCACACTGTGCTACGCACAGATGCTCCCTGTCCCTCATGCACACATGTAAATATAAGGGGTGGATGTTGTCCACTTCCTTTGTCTCCTCCCCTTGCAGGGAAGCTGCTGATCTGCTTCCAGAAGATAGGAAGTGGTAGTGGAGAAGTGACCAGTCTTTACTAGTCCTGTTTCTTTTTCTCTTTCCATAAGTTGTAGTTGTTGTATATGCTGGGGTTAAGATAGGCTTGACAGGTCTTTGACATGACCCAGGATATCAGTTAAAAGCAAACAAAACCCTGCTAATGCAGCACAGATAAGGCATGTCTGCAAGAATCAGACACATCATATTCTGCTCACACACCCCCCAAGAATGAGCTTAAATGAAGTAATCAAACAAGCCTGGCAAGAGGCTTGGAGGTGATTTGTAACCAAGCTGCAGGGCCCCTAGCTGTTCCAGTTCTGCAGCTCTCTGGTCAAGTTACTGCCACAAATCCTGGGTGCAGGTTCCACTTTTTACCTTTTTATACCTCTCATGGTCATTTGCATGGCTGTGCAGAGAAATACAGCAGAGAGGTTTTCTGCTTTTGCCTTATTACTCTGACTGTGTGGGACAACTTAGCATTTCTTAGCAGGAAGATGCTGGAAAAGCCTGAAGACAGTGTTTAGAAACTCAAGTTGGCAAATGCCAAAAACCTGAGGGGTAAAGTTGAGACTAAGTCAGAATTTGAACTGCAGACTTTAAAACCTCATCAGTGCATGAGAAGAATATGGGAGGCTCAGAACTGTCTTATTCTGCCTGTGTAAACACGACGAGCTGGATTCGTCATTCAGACACAACCCTGCTCAGTGTCTGGTCTGTCCCCCTGAAGCTAGGAAACCAGCAAAGCCATCCAGCCAGGTGCCTCCATACTCAAATGAGTTCCTCTTCCTGTGTTCCAGGGATGTCTGCTGGCTGGCTTGAGGCACTTGTTTGCTATTCTCATTTGTTTTTAAGTACTGGGATTTGGCAAAGAGAAACAGATTTCACCCTGGTTACTGCTCCACCAAGAGGAAGATCTGTGCCCATAGGTTGCAGCAGCGGTGTGGTTTTCCAAACTAGAATGGACCTAGTTTGAGTCTTGATAGACTAGATTAGGAACTAGAAAAGGAGTTTATTTTTGTGTACTCAGAACAGATTTGGTGTGATGTGGCTGAAAATAGAGGCAGCATTAATCCTTTTACACTCTAGAGATGAAACAAGATCCACAAAAGAAATCAGTGGAGAAAGGAAAACTCTTGTATCCCCCACCTAGATTTTTTCTTTCCCCTCACTTGTATGTTTATTTTGACTGTAAATTAGCTTGCAAATTATGATGGAAACTGGAATTGCTATGTCCTTCTTTAGTTGCCTGTGTCAGCTGCTCACAGATGAGAACTGGCAAATGCTAGAGCTGTTCAGTTTACTCTCTCCCAGCATACTGTAACTCTGCTTTGCTTCCAAGACTTAGGTACGTGCAACATTTGTCCATGAGACCCCTGGGTCATTTTGGCTTTTTCTCAGTTACATTTTCCCCATTGGTAATGGAAACACGAGCTGGGTAGAGGGGTGTCCATGAAACCACATCTGGTGCCTGAGAAAGCCAGACCCAGGTGCAGCCCGCGTCCCCCCCTGCTTGGGACTGCTCTGAGGCATCCTGCCCTGGCAGCAGCCACCCTGCAAGGACCTTTCCTGTCTGGGGCTCCCTGGCTCTCATATTTCTTCCAAGTCTCATCTCTGTTTCTCAGCTCAGTCTTCAAAATCCTGGAGTGAGAACAGCTCTGTAGTGGGTTTGAGAATCGCTCTTCCTTGGCCCTGCCCCGGCTGAGCTGCGGTGCCTCGGAGACTGCCGTGCTGAAAGGTGACCTCATTGCATGGCACCAGCGATGGCTTGGGGATGAGGGTCTGACTTCATCTCTGTGGGAATTTCCCAGGTCTCACAGTGCTTTCTAGAGCCTTTTGGATGCTAGTGAGCTGGGCAAGGAGCCTGTGCTGTGCTGATTGAATCCAGTCAGATGTGATTGAAGCCAAGTGAAGGCACAGGTGATGTGAGTGTGAGAAGGGCTTACATTCTCTGTGCTTATTCCTGGAGCATTCCACTCTTCCTGTTGCCATGCTGACTCTTGTATAGGGCAGAAATTGAGGACACTAGGGCCCCTCATCCCGGGGAAACCCCAGCTACTGGTGCCAGTGTGTTATGGGGTGGAAGAAGATACCTAAAATCAACCAAACTGCATCAGGATGCTGAACAGCTTTGCTACTTTGGTTTTGTGGGTATCAAAATTACTGTCTCTAGGCTGATATCACTCCAAATCTGGATCTGGGCCAGCACCAATTTGTGCTCATCAGCCCATCTTTGACGTTAAAATGGTTATGCAAACAGTGAGTTGGTGCAGTGGCTGTACTTTGGTAATTTAGGGCACAGATGTATGTTGACTTTGCTGCAGTTTAAGTTGTCTTAATCCAAACCCCAGCAGGTAAATGAAGCAGCTGAAATTGCTGCAAGCCTTGCAGGAGCTGAGTTGACTTTGCATGGAAGTGGACCAGGGAGCATTCACATGCTGAGCTGTGCTGGTGGAAAGCTTCCAGCTCACAAGCAGTGATAACATCTGAATACAGGGGAGAAGGTGTATCTTTTCCCACTCAAACCTGATTCATAGGATGACAAATATTCAACACTTTAATAGGAGTCTTTGAAGATACTGACGTTTTCCAGGATAAAAGGGGATATTGTGATGGTATCTGCATACAAACTGCACCATAATGTTGTCTTTTGCATTCACAGAACTCTCTTAATAGCTGGTATTTACTGTAATTATTTATTAGAGGTTAACAACACCCTCTTTTATGTATGCAGGGATATTTCTGGTTTCTGCTTTTCAATATTCCCTTTGCCAATAGCTCTTGTATTTGTGTATGTTCTTATCTTGGTCTCATCAAACTACCAGTTTCAGATGTTTGTCTTCCACTCCAACTCATCTGGCTGTACGCAAGAAGACATTAGCCTCTAAAAAAAAATTGAAAAATCCATCAAAGGTAACAAACCTGAATTTGTTACCTTTGGGGTTTGTGCTGTCTAGAACTGGATATTTTCCACTGAAAACAAGACAGTCAATGATAAGGTCATGCCCAGTGACGTTGGAGTGGATGTTTTTGTAGTAGGAAGTCATCTCTCCTCATTGCTTGTGTAAGCAGTAAAGGGAGAGCAATGACTTCAGTTTACAGTACATTTTCTGCTCTGTGATGGGTAAAGTAGAAGCTTCCTGGAGCTAGAATTAAACAACAGTAATTAGCAGCTGATAAGATCCCCTGGCACCCTGCACCTCCTTTCATAAGCCATGAATATCAAGAGTTACTTATGAAGCTCAGTTCTTGATTAATATTCTACAGTCTTTAAAGGCCTGCTTCTTGTTTCTCTGAAGAAGGGTTTATTTTAAAATACAATAATAGATAAAAAAATACTGGAGTTGGGAGATTAAAACGTGAACATTCTTAGTGACTGGAGCACCCAGAGATTGTGCAGTGAGTTGTCATTTGTACTTCAAATTTTGTTCATTGTTAAGAAGCTTTTGTTAAGGAATTTTAAGGTGAAGTATTTGAATAGCATCTGCATTTTGACTCCTTTATGATTATAGACATGCAGATACATAAAGCAGGTCTCTTTGCCTTTAGTAATTAATTACTGTAGTCATTTGGAATCTCAATTACAGTTTAGTTGTGTGTAGGAAAACACTGCACTTACATGAAAGAGCTTGCGTCAAGACTTTGATTTTATCTTCTTTTATCAAGATAGAATGTGCCAAGGAGCTGGGATTCTCTCGTGGCCAGGGCCAGCTGCATGTTGGAGTGGTGGCTTGTGTGGCTCAGTTTTGGGGAGTTGCTGGGTGCCACAGAGAGCCTTCCCTTGGCTCTGCAGGCAGCTGTGAGAGCGATGCTGGCTCTGCTGGGTGTTTGAGTGTGGGATGACTCTCCCTATTTATCCAATATTTCCTGCTGCCTCCTTGTCTCATTGCATTTACACGACCCTGGGCTCCCCCAGGACTGCTTTTCTCCCCCTCTCTTGGGATATTGTTGATCACTTTCACAGCAACCCATTTTAAGATCTGAGAAAAAAAACAAAACAAAAAATCCCAGTGAGGTAAGCTGATGTAATGTTTGCTGCTCATGAAAAGGTTGTGCATCTGACAAGGCAGTAGAAGCAAATAACTTCCAAACTCAGCTCGCTGAGGGAGAGAAATGTGATATCTAAGGCTTCTGAAACCTTTAGAGCTTACATTTATAATCTGGCATTTTACAAATCTTTTTCAGCCAAATCCCATTATTTTAAATGGTGGCTTTTGGGAAGCAATTTGATTTGGGCAAACAAGTGAAAAAGATCGATAGCTGGTTTAGGTTTTGCACCTGTCTCCCACCAAGCAGATTTTGAGGCCACTGGTTTCCCATTTCACATAGAACCAGGTTATGATTAAAGGTTTTTCTTGCTTCTTTTTCTTGCTTCTTCTTTTCTTGCTGTAATCTTTCCATGAAATAGAAGTCAGTGTACCTGCATGCTGCCCCATCCATCACTTACTGAGCCTGGGGAGACCTTAGGCTCAAAGAGATTTAATTGCTGTCCTAAATGTGCAGCAAAATCCTGGCTTGACTGAAGTCAGTGGCAGCTTCATTGCCACAGAGCCTGAATTTCAGACCCGGGGATGTGTCTGGATCATGCAGTGGGGTGCTGCTCCTACACCTGTTCCCTGCACCAAATAAATCCAGCCTCTTGCACAGAATATCCTTGTGCATCCAACTCTGCCCCTTTTTGTGTCATGAAGGTGTTGTGCCACTTACTGCACCACCAAACTGGAATCTTGAAGCAGGATTGACTTCTGCCTGAATTAGATTCTGATCAAGCAGACTTGTAGGCTGTTAAAAATTTCAGGAACTCACAGTTTTTTGTGGGTTCTGAAGAGTAGCACAGAGAAGCCTGGAGTGCCATGAAATTCAAAGTGCCTGGATGTCTGTGACATATGTGTTTTGTTTCTAGTTTCTGAAAAAAAATTATAATTAAAGAAAAACTATAATCTTTATTTACATGTGCAATATGTTACTCCTCCTGTCTCATCCCCTTTGTGAGAACTCAGGGCCAGAATTACAGTATCTGAAGTTGCTTTTGGATCCTATTCAGCTCCCATCTGTCAAGATCTGTTTTTAATTGAATGGGTTTTCCATCTGAAAGTAGCTGTTGGATAGAGAATGAGTAGAAATATTTGTGTGTGAATTAGCTCAGAGTGAAGCTACAAACTTTTTTTTTCCCACAACAAACACATGGAAAAATATTCTTCAGTGTAGTGTGGCCGGCCTGAAAATTGGCAACAGCAGCTTCCTTCCCAGGCTCTGACTCCTCTGCCTTGACTGTGTGGGTAAGATCTTTAAAGGGGACTGAAATCTTCATGTTACACAGGCTTATCTCCCCTCCATGCAGCAGGGCAGTGCTGATGTCACCCCTGTGTATATGGCATTGCAGGAAGGAGGTCGGGTGATTGGTTTTCCAGGAGAATTATGAGATGCAGCAGAGTAACCTGGGTTTGCTGAGAGTCAGACTCTTATCCCTGGGCAGTTTTCACTTTGCCAGCCTTGATGGTCTCTGCCCTGGTGGGAAGAGCAGAAATGTTTGACACAATCATGAGAAAGGCCCCAGATCTCCTTAACAGCCTGTGCTTAGCATCTCCAGTTATTGAATGCCATGAAACCTGGCTGCAGGAGATGGGATGCAGACTGCCTTGGGGACTGAATGTGGTTGTAACAAGCAGAGAGGAAAGTATGGCTGCAGGATCTCTGTGGTTTCTGGGAGGATACCTCTCCTGCTGAGAGAGAAGAAGAAGAAAAAAATCCATTGGTGGTTCTTGGAAAAGTGTTGTTAACCCTGATATTCAACACCCCTTCTTGGATTTTCATGCAATATTTTTTATTGGTAGAAGTACAGAAGCAATTGAATCAGTAGCTTGGAAGATGGTCTGGTGTCCTGGGGGAGATGGAGAAGGGTATGATGCTTGTCCATCCCCCATCGCTGAAGACAGAGAGTTTCACTTCTGCATCCATGGCAAAAGGGAGAGCTCCTGCTGCAGTGCTGTGGCTGAGGGAGGAGGAATGCTTTCCTGTTTCCTCTGCCAGATTGTTATCTTAGTCCATATGTGAAACCTGGAAATTGCTTTAAAGGCCCAGGAGCTGTCCTAGCTGTGATTTTCATTATGTTGATGTTGTGTGGTCACCCTCGATAGCTCCATCCTGTGTTTGCTGAAGCCTTGTTGCAGATCTGTCATCAAGGCAGCAGGACTAGCATTGGCCTGAGGGCAAGTGTATGAGAGAGCAGGACCTGGCCCATTTTTAATTTTTAAAAAAATATTTTTGAGGTACCAGGGTCAAAAGGAAGCATTTTTGTGGGGGTTTTGTGTGTATTTATATGTATATGTACAAGTTTGTGTGTGTGTATATGTTGTATATGTGTGCATGCAAATCATTTTTTATCACAGCTGCTGGCAAAAAGGTGTTTCTGGAAGAGGATTATTTTGGGAGTGGACTAGGGTTGGACAAGGGAAATCCTGGGCTTATTCCAGGCTTCTATTGCTGTTTCCATCAATGCAAGGAAGCAGTGTCGCTCTCACTGTCCGGATTTACATCACCTTCCAGTGGGTGCCAAAGGTGCTGAGTGGTCTGATGTGACTCAGCAAGAGCTGTGTGCCGTGACAGGGCTGGGTGTCTGTCACTTGTATGGGTGTGAATAAGCAACTGTGTTGCATGGCTGTGATTCCACAACACCTGTGGAGCTGCATTTCCTTTGAATTTCCTGTTGAACCAGAGCCACTCCTTGCTTGGGAAGGGTGACAGCCACATCTCCATATACAAAGACAACCTGGAGTGTGGGACTGGAGATCAGCACCCCATGATGAGCTGTTGCTTCAAGGGTAGAATAACTCTCCCAGCCATGCCTGTAGCTGGCCCTGAGACCCTCCAAAGAAGATAGAAGGCAGGGTGTGCTACCACAGACCAGAAAATGTGCCGTAGCTCAATTAGAGCTTTTATCCCAGCAGAGCAAAGCTGGTGGGAGCTGCTGCTGGGGATGTGTGGGAGAGCACTGAGTACTCCCCCAAGATTTCTGTTGAAGGGTGAAACAAGCTTTAATTTAAGCTAGTCCTGCTCCCAGGGCTATATTCCTCATTGTGAGCAGGAACAGCCAGTGAGATCTGAAATTAATCTATGTTGACTGTTCTGCCTTTGCATGTATCCTGTGCTTTGTGGCCCAGGCTGATTTGTGTTTTCTTTTCCCTGAACAGGTCTATATCATCAACGTAACATGGTCTGACCTGACTTCCCAGATCATCTACCGGAGATACAGCAAGTTCTTTGACCTGCAGGTAAGTCTGCCCTGTCTAACATAAAATATTATTTCTACTCATGCTTCTAGTCATGTTTCTAGCTGGGTTAATAGTGCCTTTAAATAAGGCTTTGTGCTTGTTTGGTCTGTTACATGTCATGATCTTGAAACTTTTCAGACTGTGCCCTTGTAGGGTATAAGATAAGTGGGTGGTGTGCTCACAGTGAGTAACTTGCACTGTAAAGACGTTTAAAGCTGACATTTTCATGAATGGTTCCTATTAAAGAGGAGATCTAATTTTAAATACTTCAGATGCACTTAAAACAGAGAGAGTGCTACATGTTGGGCCCCCAGAAACTACTTACCCAAGTAACTGAAAACAACAGAGCTTTTGCACACTCCCACAGCAGCTCAGTAATGGAGATTGCAGTGGAAACTTTCCAGTCTCTCTTCCCAACCATCTACCTAGCCAGCCAGTGTCCTGGCTCCTGCTGTTTTGTACAGCTCCTTTCCTCTATTCTGTGCCTGTATGTTTAGATTTCATCAAAAGCTTTCTTGCTGGATAGCTGCTGACCAAAGTCTGAAATCAGGAATCAGCTGCTTCATTTCTGGTAGTGCTCCCAGGTGCCTGCATGGGTAGGGGGAGCTTTGGGGATGGTGTTCTGTACAATAATCCAGATCCACTGATATTTTTGTGTCATTGCAGCTTTGTAGGCAGCAAAACTAATTGACTGGGGTAAAAATAAAAGCTGTGGTTTGAGAGACTCCTGAACTTTGGGGAAAAGGTTGATTTTTGGACTGGAGCTCGTATTTGGAGCTGGCCTGAGGTTACAATATCAAGTGAGTCCTCATGGTCAGTATTGAGGATGTAACTGACTGTGCTGTGTCCTTAAAAAGTAACACCAAGCCTTTTCACATGAGAAATTAGGAAAAAAGAGGTTTTGTTTGGGGTATCTTAAAGAGCTCTAGTTTCATCTTTGCTCCTCGTTATGTTTCATTTCTGGTGCTTGGAAACCTGAAGTCTCTAGGCTGTTTTGTAAGCTCTATCAGTTATTATGGCCTCCTGGTCTTTTGGTGAAATGTGACCATTTCTACAGCCAGTCCTAGTTTCTGTTTGCTGTGTGGCAGGAAGACAAGAGAGGGATGTTCTTAAGCTTCCTCTTGTGCCCATCTCCATTTCTAACTGGGCTGAAGTGCCAGGCCTGCACTGCTGTAAGAGTCTGTCAGCATCTTCTCTGTGTCTGCTGTACCTGCTAAAGATGCACAGCTCCCTAGTCACAAACATTTGTTGTCAGCGTGCAAATTGTGGCCAGAACTGTTTCTTTCTTTTTCTTTCTTCTTTCTCTTTTCACCCCAATTCTGTTTTCATGTATATGTTGTTCTGGGTCTCCCGGCCTTTCCTGGTAGGTTTGAAAAGTTCCCATCAAGTATGGAGTTATCAATGGGGTTAGTGTGTTGGACAGGAAATGATGTCTCAATCAGGGAGTGAGTCCTGAAAGGTCCCATTGATAAGTGCAAGGGGGCCTAGCCAGTGGAAAACGCCTGCTTGCATGACGCTTCTCCCCCCACGAGAAAATACGACAAGAAAGTAACAAAATTCCCTTCTTTAACCCTATTCCCTCCCAGGGATCTCTGTCAGGGCCAACACTGCATGAGCAGTGACAGCCCTCTACAACAGCCTCTTTAGCTCTTGCAGTGTGAGGTGCAGAGTTACCAAAATTCAGGTCTTCACTTGAGATTTCCACAGTCCTGCCATGTCTCTGTCCTATGTCACTGTGTCCACCTGTGCCTCAGTTTCCCAGCTGCGAGATGGGGGACAAGGCCCTGTGTGCTCAGGCTGCCATAATGTGCTTTTAGACTTCCAAAGGTGATAGGTGATTCTTTATTTATCTCCTCCTATTACTCTTTCTGGATTTCTGATTATGCCTGAGCATCTCTTAGGAGAGGCAAAGGAAACTGCTTTGGGTCTTGAATAGAAATTTGTATTTCCAGCTCTAATGAAGCCTGCAAAGAGAGTTGGAAAAGCAAATGAACACTAAAGGGGACTTCGGGTAACCTTTGCATTTTGGGAAACCTATGGCTTGATGTGCAGAGATTCTTGCTCAAAGAGAAATTAGCTCCAGATCTTGGGATGACTTTCCAGATTTTTGCTGGAAGCTTGAACTTCTAACCTAGCACTAGTTGAACGGGGGGTTTGCAATCTGATACCATGGGTGGCAAGGTGGCCTTAGCATAATCAATCTATTTTGATAATGTTCCTGCTTATCCCCATGTGGCACTTCTAGGAGAAAACCAAGCAAGTTCTCAGAGAGTAATGCTCAGCCAACTCACGGGCACCACTCATGTCCAAAACAGCTGGAGTCCACAGGTCTGTGCCAACTCCACTCACCCTGCTGTGTCAGCGACAGGGCTGCACTTCAGGGCTTCTGAAGCCTGCACGTGTCTCATTTGCTCTTGACTGGAAGTGGAGGAACAAGGGCTGACTTGTAATGACTTAATCAGGGCTGCAGTGGCTGGCATTGACAGTGACACTGGATAGGACCCGTGGGGAAACCCAGGGGGCTGCCCAGGAGCAAGGAGGGAGGAATAAGATAATTAATTTCACTACTCAATTTTCATGTTTCTTTAAAAAAGAGCCCACCCTTCCCCAAATGGCTGTCTCTGGGGGAAGTGGCTCAGTGGTTTTGAGAGCTGTAGCTTTACTAGAAACTGCATTTTTTAAAATACTTCTTTTCAAATTCTATTAGGCACTGCAGGCGGTAAGAGGCTGCTCTGTCCCAAGGATTCAAATCTGAGGAGAGTTTGGCTGTGCTGTTTCAGCACTACATATGCTTGAATTGCGAGTCAGGTTGTTTTTAAGTTTAATAATGGGGTAGTAAGGCTGGTCATAGCATAGGATTTGTTTGCCCCACAAAGGTGTAAGAAGTACAGCAAACAGAACCCAAAGCAGCAAGCCAAGTGTCCACCCTGTGCTGCGTCTGGGCTAACACAGATTTTAAATTAAATTAGGGCATGGCTGCATCATTTAATTGTGCAACCAAATCACATCTGCTCCTGAGCAAGGGTCAAATGATGGCAGCAGAATACATGTGGGTGCCAATGTTGCAGTAAATGGGATTGAAAAGATCAAATTAACTCTGCATAGATGAAAGCATTACTATAAATTGCTTGTCAAATCCAGTTATCTGTTGTCTTTCACCCTGGGGAGACATTTGCACCTGAGCACCATGTGGGGTCAAAGCTACCTCCTAATGTAATATTTTGAATGTTGTTTTCTTGCACTTGCCTGCAGTGCAGAACAGAGGAGTGTGAAGAGAGTGATGTTGTGATCACCTGTCAGAAGTGGTGACCCTTGTGACAGGCTGGTGGCTCACTGGGGCACGTTTCCTGGATGCTGCTTGAGGTCTTCCATCATCGATGGATTTGCTGGTGGTGGTTGCAGAATCCTGTCCTGAGGTGATAGTTCATTAATGCTGCTGCTGTCCCCAAAGGAGCTGAGAAAGGACACTCCTTTATTGGGATAGCAAGGATAACTCCTGGCATTTCCACCATGCAGTAAAAGACATCTACAGATGTAAGGCCCATGTTTATCTTGCTGGAAAGTGCTTTTGGAGTATGTTAGCAGAATGGGGATTTGCAGTGTGTGCATAAATAATTGCCCAAAGCATAAGGTGAAGTGTGGAGATGCAGATGGCTCTCACCCTCCCAGTGACCATGCTGGGCTGGAAAACAATCACAAAGTTTGCAGCTGGCAAGTATGAAGGATGTGTCTTTCCCCTCTCCCCATATCACCCTTGCACTGCCCAGTTGCCCAGTACCACCTTGGGCTTTTTACTGCTGAGAAACCCCCTCCCCAGCAAAGTGAGCAGGGAAAACGGGGCAAGGATCTGTGCCTGGTCTCTCAGCTTCAATTACCAGTGGTCATCTGCTGCATTTTATCCAGTGACTCCAAGTGTTCTCCTCTGATTCCATGCCTGTACTGCTCAGTGCCTGCAGTCAGAGCATAAACAGGACCAGCAAGCACCTCAGCAGAGGGAGCAGCCCCTCTGTTCTGTGAGGATGGGTCTCTGTGTGCAGAGCTGGGGGAGGATTCTTTCTCACGACATGTGTAATGCAGCTTTCTCCAAGGCAAAACACAGCAGCTGGATGTAGCAGCATGCCAGGATCCCACACTGTGTGTTTGGCTGTGCAGGAGCCAAATGCCATCCCTGCCAGAGTGGCAGTGGGAATGTGAGGTAGGCAGATCTCAGCCTCTCCACACAATGACACACACAGGCAGTTTGGCTGCAAGGAGGTGCCTGAAATGTCACAATATTGAAAAGGCAAATAAACAAGGCTCTGTTCAAGCACTGGCTCTGTGTATCAGCAAAATATTATCTGCCCAATATGGTTTGCTGATCTAAGCAGGTTTTCTTCAAAGTGGCACAGAAAGAGGAACTCACTAGCAGTCAATTAGAACATTAAAAATATAAAGACTATGAAGAATTTTATTAGGAAGAGGAAAGGCATGGAAGTTGTTTTCATCCTGGTGATAAAACATTAAGAGCTTCATTTGTTATTGCTAGGGTAATCCTGATTGTTTGTGGTGCTGTAATGGAGTAACGGAGCACTGAAGATGACATTAAACAAAAATGGTAGTATAAAAACCAGTCATTGCACTGTGTATCTCTGCTTTTCTTCCTCAGACTGGAGTTCACATGAACGCTGCTGCTATTGATCATTCTCCTGTTACAGTATTCTGTAACAACATCCATTCTCCATTACCCCAAGCTGTATCAAATAGGGTAGTGTCCACTGTCGTTCCCAGTTTGGTTGTAACTGTGCCACGTGCCTGAGCACCCTGGATTTCACTGGGTCACTAAGATTTGAAACAGGACCTGGTGGCTTTGGCATGCAGACTTTCTGGGGCAGAGTAAAGAGGGAATTCTGTGATTCTGATGGAGTTGTGTATATTCACTCCAGTTGTTAGTCTGGCTTAATTGCTGGAGTGGAGACCTACAGCCCTAATTCTGGTGGTCCAGTGCAGTCTAACTCAGTAATGATTGTTTTTGTAGGGCCTCTGATATTTCATGTTGTTCATGCTCATAGCTCTGCAGGAGTGGTGAATGGACAAGTTCAAGCATGCACTAAGCTTAGCAGTGATGAAGAGTGTAGGTAAGAATGCAATGGGGCAATTGCTCTCCTGTGTTTGAAAGTGCTGACTGCTAACCCTCAAGCCACCAGGCCTCTTTAGCAGGATGAACAGTCAGCCACTGCCCTTCCCAGCCATGCAGGACAGCAGGGTCACTCTGCAATAAGTGACCCTCTCTTCTGTAGGTGCCACCTCTGTGGAGCTCCTGGCTGGCACTGTGGGAAGGGAAGGGAGGGAAGGAGGGCTGCTGCTGTGGCTCCACACGAGATGCAGCTTGCCCCTCTTGCAGCGTGGGAGGTTTGTGTTGAAGGGATTCCCAGCCTCTGACGAGCTCAGGGAGTGTTTCTGTTGGGCTGCATGTGTGTGCATCTGATGGTTCCTAAGGACACAGGCAGGAAAGCTGGAGGAAGAGGTGGGGTTGAATGGGGCAGGGGTGGAACAGCATGGCAGATGTTGCTGCATCAGGCTGTGGTGCAAGTGCGCAGTGAAATTAGTGTTTCTCTGCTGGGCTCTGCATGAGCCTCCCTCTGCTCTGGACTGTGCTGGCCTTGGCTGGCATGGTCTGGGTTGCAAAGATCAATGGATGCCCTGTTCCCATTCTCTTGGTGTGGAGTGCTAGCCTCAGCCTCCTGGCCCTGCTGGAGATGTTGAGAGCTGCTGTGAAATCCTTCTCCAGACCAAGAGCCTGGCTCCATATCTGACCCATCATGTTCAGAGCCATCGCTTGGCTTCAGGGACATCCCTGA
The DNA here is from genome assembly GCA_013400435.1 of Pycnonotus jocosus. Taxonomy (NCBI): domain Eukaryota; kingdom Metazoa; phylum Chordata; class Aves; order Passeriformes; family Pycnonotidae; genus Pycnonotus; species Pycnonotus jocosus. Next base: position 227,435 of record VWYP01004757.1, read on the forward strand.
TAATCTTGGAAATGTAGGGATGGAGTTACTGCAACAGCTGTAGGGTTTCATTTATAAACAGCTTCCTTAAGAGCATTATTGAAACTGAAACAAGACTGAGAAAATTCAGAGGAAATCTGAACATGGGTCTGTCAACACGTCTGTTCCCAAAGATCAGTGCTGGCTCCTTGGGGAGAAATGGCACATCCTTTCTTCTGAGTAAACACAGGCCAGTTGTTTGCTGCTCCCAGACAGTGCATGGAGAGACTTGCAGTGCAAGGTTTGCAGGGGATGCAGAAAACCAGATTTCGGGGAGGAGCCCTGTGCCGTCTGTGAGGGCTGACTGTGCCTCCTGTGTTTTAGCAGCTGTGCTGGAGCTCCTGGTGCAGCCACGCTTGCAAGACTTGGCTTTCAGTAGGAGAGACCCCTCAATGCCTGCTCTCAGAAAAATAGCCCAGCAGCAAGCTTGTAACAGGCCCTCCCAGGGGAATTGAGATGCCCCTGGGAAAAAAGTAATAGCTGACATGCTTATTGAGCTGAGAATGGTTGTCTCCACTGACTTAAAGCTATCTAAATGCCATTTGTCCTTCTAGCCCTCAGTGCCTTAGGATACCAGCTGGCTTGGGGCAGTATCTTTGTGTTCAGTGAATAAATGGAATTGTTTATAGTTCTAATTTCCATCGTTATTTAAATGTTTGCTTGGCAAAACAATCTGTTCAGCTTCCAGTATTTGTTTTTAAAGAGACTTTACACGTCAGACGAAGATGAGGGCAGTGATGAGGAAATGGCCAAGTGCCTGCCAACCTACAATAGAGGTGCATTGAATGACCATGGCAAAGAACCTGCAGCTGAGAAGGTGATCCAGCCTATGGGAACTCTCCCCTTTGTACTTCTTCACTTGGGTTCTGTTGGAGCATAAAGCTGACAATTGAATATTGCCCCTAATCTGCAGCATGGGAATCTCCTGCAGGGAAATATTTGCTGCTCAGCACCAGTCCACCTCTCTGGCCAGGACATGGGTGACCTTAGGAAGTGAGGTGGTGGCTAACCAACTCCTCAGTGTGTGACAGCAGCAAGGCAAGAACAGAGATGGTACCCATGCCACTCTGTCTGGGCTCTAAATGTAGTTGGGCAAATGAGTTTTGTTTGTTTGGGTTTCTTTATGAAATATTGGGCACATAAAAAAGGGGTTGTTGACTTCTTAGCTGTGTCCTTTTAAGTGTACATTGTCTGCCTCTAGAAAACAGTGAGATTGGTCAAAAGTGTTATTTTCTGGAATTATTCCCTTGCTTTCTAGAGTTTTGGTTTGTGTAAATTGTTCTTACCATCAGTACCTACATCTCCCACTTATTGCTGGCTTGGAGGCTGTGAGGATGTTGGAGGACCTGTGCTATGGGAAGGGCTCTCCTGGATACAGCCACAGAGAGGAAAAGCAACAAGTTCTTCCTAATGAACTGAATTGACTTATATCAGCTGTGGAGGACTCAGACTTATTTTCATAGCTGTTGGTTGCTTTACATGTTAAAAATCCCATGTATCAGGAGCATGAGTCCCTGCAAGGTTGTGGTGCTAATGGAAATCTAAAAACATGCCTGAAATTGCCAAAAATTCTGAACCATGGTGGAAAGCTTTGGTATGGGGCCCAGATGTGCTGGTTTTGTGCCTAGACAGCATCTCATACAAGGGGTTATGCAGAATTATGACTAAAACTGGTCTGAAAGCCTTTCTTTATCAGAGTGTGTAAAGGCACAGTGTATACCTTCTGTGTTATCCCTCCTCCATCTCTATTATTTTGGTGTTGGAAGCTCTCGTCATAGATCTCCTCAGCAGGACTTAAAGCATCCCTTGGGAGCAGCCCACTTGTTTGCTGCCCTTGTTCCAGGTTTTGTTTGCTGGAACAATAAAACACAGGAGAGTGGTTTGGCTGTGGGACCAACTCAGGGGCCTCACACAGGCAGCAAATTCTCCAAGTGCCACTTTATTAGCATATTTCCTCTTACCAGAGATTAAGATCAGCCTTTTTACTTTTTTTCTGGAACATCTGTGTGAGAATGAAATTCCTTGGTGGGATTTTTCCATGGCTATTTTTTGTCTGAAGCACCCAAGCCCCGAAAGTTCGGGCATGACAATCCCACCCCTTCCACTGCGTTGTCGCTCTGCCTTAATGGTACACAGCTTTCAATTATTTATACTGCCGGAAAATTGCACGGAGTTCGCACCCCCAGCCCTGAAACACAATTCCTCTTTTGTGCAGGGAACACAATCCTTCACTTTCATTAAGTGTGTGGAGACCAAGATGAGAAGTGCCTGTTGTGTTCGCATCCCTTGGCTCACGATGAGAAGAGCCGGTTGTTTTCGCAAGCGTCCTAAATAGCCCTGGAAGGGTTACGGGGAGTTTATTTACATTATTGCATTTAAGTGCAAATAGAAAATTGCTCAGCCATAATGGAAGGTTTATGCAGGGCTCTGTCAGGGCTCTTTTCCATGTCACCTCACCCCTCCTGGCTTTCTGCTCTGACAGGCTCAGATGTGGGAAGGCCCTATCTGGAAGGAGCAGTAGCTCTTGGTCCTGTCACACCATGGTTTGCTTACAGGACACAGAAAAGCATCAACTGGCATCTCTTCCACTATGGACTGTGTACAGTCCTGCCTGCCATAGGGAAGACTCCTGATCAGGCTCTCCCCAGCCTGATTTATGAGCACTGGGTGCTATTTGCTTCTTCCCCATAACATCTAAATGACTGATCTTTCCATCATCAATGTATGCAGCATGAAATCAAGAGTTTGTTTGCCCCTATTCCCTTCCTGCTTCCCTCGAGTCACAGCATGCTTCTGCTTTTCTGCAACCAGAGCAGTGTCATGTCTCGTGCAAATGCAAGTGTTCCCACTGCAGAATTGCCTTTTGCAATTTCCACTTCCCTCCTTTCAGGGGAAGCATTGAAGTGGAGCGGTCAGGGCAATGAAACCCACAGAGCTGAGCAGACACATGGTGAAATCACGCAAAAAGCAGGAATAGTGATGGTCTGGGAGAAGCACAGCTCTGTGCACACTTCTTCCTGAGTGCCCTGTTTGAACAGCATTCAGCCAGGCTGAGGGCTTTGCTCTCCATATTTTGCTTTTTCATTTAGAAGGAGAGTTCTGGTCTGTCAAGATCTGTGCAGGAAAGGAAGGACTTGAATTCTGACAGCACATCAGATCCTTTTGCACTGGCCTGGCTGGCAGCCTGCTGAGTCCATACCTGCCATTGAGCGTTAACCTGCACAAGTGGCCATAACTAAAGTTTTTTTTTTTAAGCTGTCCCACCTGGGACCCTCTGAGGGTGCAAAGGCAGCAGTGCAGGGAGTTGAAGTCCAGTGACGAGGTTTGTACTTCAGCAAGTTGCTGACAAGTTCTTGATGGCAGGAGCTGTGAATGAGCTCACAAAAGATTAAGCAGAGACTCAGAAAAGCATCACAGTGTGTTTATTTCTGTAATTCTGCAGTACAAGCAGACCTCTCTATTAAAGCCATTTTTGAGGCATCAGTGTTGATGCAGGGGTGCCTCTGATTCACCAGGTCAGTCAAGGGCAGATCCTAATCGATTTAGTGGTGCTTTTGCAAACAGAGGTAACATCAGAGCCATGTGTCTGGGTCTTGATGCATTTGTTTTTTAAAGGGTGTGTTAAGAAAACCAGTGAGACTTGCTGAGCTGCTCCCTTCAGCCAGGTGTTTTGAGAGAGTGAAGGACAAACCATGAAAACACAGTGAAAGAGAGGGGAAAATGCCAAACGGGAAGAAATTAGAAAGCAAACCAGGAAAGGACTAAGTAAAATGATAATAGAGAAAAAAATATTTCAAAGGGCTAGGTTGAGTTTAATGATCAGAGTTTTATCTTAGAAGGGAATACACTTTATGCACCAGGACCAAAAAATTATTTCATCGATTTTCCTTTTATCCTAATCTCTGGCTTTTGACAGCCCAGTGAGTTTGGAATGGCATGGCCTCTCTGGGAATGTTTTTCATCCAAGTCCAGGCTTTTCCTTGTCACTACAGTGATGGGCTGCTGCTTAAACAAAAATGGCATGTGTCTTCCTGGTGAAGAAGTACGTTGTGGGATGGCACATGATGAACACCTGCATCCTTGTAAAAAGTCCAGGCTGTCTGTAGTTTTTTGGTGTGTTGGTAACTGTTGGTGCAGCTTTGCAAAACCCTCTGTTGCCTTGTGCAACGCTTGTTGTGTTACCGTGCTGAGGGTTAGAGGTTGCAGGTTGCTTGCACATAAGGGTAGGATTTAGCTTTTGGTGCTTCAGGAGGTGGTAGAGATTCATTTGCCATTGGATTCTGGGAATAAGGTAGATGGAGCAAGTGATGTGCTCCATGAAGGTGGTCCCTGGCTATCTTTATGTAAAGGGAAAAGTTTGCCATAGGTGCTTCCGAAGTAGACAGGAGTCCTACGAAGTTTCAGGTTGGTTCTGGTTGTGAGAGAGCCCTGGATTATCCAACTGAGCAGGGGTGTGCTGTGAGCTGCAGGAGCACTAGGGCTGTCAGTTCCTGCCTGTTGTTGTTAGGAAACCTCATGCTGAATCCTGTTCCACTCTTGGGTCAAAATATATTTCATTGCCTTAATGTGGAAATGTTTTTTTGTGTAATTAGGAGCTTGGAGTCTGTGGTGTGGAGGAAGGAGGGGGGAGCTTCTGGTGTGGCAGGAAGGTTATCTGGAAATATCCAGCCATAAAATGGGGGCTATAATCAGCCCTCCTGGAGAAAGTTTATTCATTAATATTTGTAAAATTGCTTTGAAGTCTTTGGCTTGGAGTGTTTTTAACAGAGCCAAATGTTAGCTGTATTACAGTAGCTAAGCCAGACCGTAATGACCACGTTTCCTCTCTTGCCCCTGAGCCCCCAGGCATTTCTGACAGGGTTTGGTGAAGAAGTGAAACATCAGCAGAGTGACCAAACAGAAGTGAAGTGCTCAGCAGAAATATAAATAGTGCTTTTCGTTCTTGGGATTGTGTCCTGGTCCCATGGAGTCTTGTGGCTGGAAATGGAATTTGTAGAAGGGATGAGGAATTTATTTCGAAGCTTGTACCATGTTATCCCAGTTGGTAACTGGTTTAGGGTCCCCCTGAGTTAGGATGCACTGGTGGCCTTTGGGTGATTACTGTTATCCTGTCTTGTCTCCATGGGAAGTCACCTGGGTGAGACTGGCACACTGGGATGGGAGGGAGATGTGGCTGTTGGTGGAATGCATGGTGAGCAGGGCAAAGATTTCACTGGGGCAAAACAAGGAGGCCCCAGAGCAGGATGCAGGGAGAGCTGGTTTGATGGGCTGCTCAGCTCTGGCTGCCCCTCAATGCCTCTTGCTCTGTGCCTGTCCATTTCTTACCAGCACTGTGTCTGCCCTGTCAATAACAGAGTAGCATTTGCCTTTTGTTTCGCTTGATTTCTGGTCTCAGGAGGTGAAACTTGGTGATGGCATTGGTGGCTGCAAGAATAATTCTTTTTAACGTGAAGGAACTAGGAGGGATTCAGTCCATGCTGTGTCCCCAGAGTACCTTGGGGATGAGATTGCAGCACAGAGGCAGCAGGTAAATGGATGTGCCAGGAGTCATGGGATAAGGACACATCCCAAAGAGTGAGTTACTCTTACAAAATTGTTCTCTGGGCTTGCAGGCTTTTGCTCTGGGTGGCAACCAGGAACATCTCATTAGCATGACCTGGTGTGTCATGTGCTCAGACACAACCTGGCCAGCTCTGACACTCTGGCTTTTGATGTATCCCTTCCCTAGCCTCACCCAGGGCTAGGCTGGGATGGCTTCCTGCCTCAGGGACTGCATTGCTAATCTTTGCTTGAAGATTTGAGGCGCCTAGACATGCCTTGGTATGGGGCAGGCTGCTCTGCATTGTTGTGATGGTTCTCAGCTGGGTGAGAAAGGAGATGTCTCCAGCCCAGAGGCAGAGCAGCTCTGTTGTGTGCACCCTGTTGTGTGTAGCAGGGATTCTGGGAAGGTGGCTTTGCAAAACAGAGGCACCAGCTCCTCACTCAGAGACCTGATGTGTTTCCCATGATCCATCGTCCTTCGAAAGCACCCTCTGATCCTGGAGCTCACAGCCAAAGGCTGACCCAGCCCTCGCCTCTAATCTCATCTTTCCTCCCAGAGTCCAGTCCCTGGAAAGATGCAGCTCTCCAAGAAGACATTCCAGGGGGTTTAATCACTGCACTCACTCCAGCCCTGCTGTGCTTGTGGTCTAAGCACCTGCTGTTTCATTTAATTAGCAACAAATGGGAGGCGTGGGTTGGGGGAAGAGAGAGCAGCACCCTGGTGAAGTATTTGCTGCCATGTAATGTATTTTATTTTGGGTCCGGAATGGAGGCCATGAGAAACATTTTCCAGAGGGCTCCATAAACCACCTCTGTTCACAGGGTGATTATTTGAGGAGGGAGGGGAGTGTGAATTAAATTGGTGCCGCTAATTTCTGCTAACAACCACATTATTTTTATTCATACTCCAGACTCCCTCCACCCACGGCTTGATGTTGGGAGCTGTGAATTTTCCACATCATTACAAAGTCCCTCTATAGAAGAGAGCCCTTTAAATATATTTTAAAAAATTGATTTCAAATACATCAGGCTCTCAAATAAGTCAATATTTAGAATGGAAAACTAACTCTCTCCTTCCCTCACAGTGGCCTGCTCATTTATTTGCGTTTCAGTAGCACATACCAGCTTTGAGCAGAGGTATGTCTGTCTGGTGTTAGGGGCTAGAAAAGGCACAAGAAGCTGCAAGATAAGTTGAAGATAAAACGCCTTTGCTCACTGTGATCAGTTAAACTTCCGAGCTCTCTGTTGAAATCAGCATGTATTTACCAGCAATGTTTTACCAGTGTAAGGAAGGGAGATGGGGACAACTGGGAGGGCAGACTTCAAGACTGAACCACTTGTGCTGGACAGTGGTTGTGTCCTGCCTTTGGGAGATCAGCAGTTACAGCTCTGTGCAGGGAAGATTACAGTCACAGCTTCCATGTGCTCCAGCACTGGGGCTCTTTTTCCCCATGGGGGTGGCAAGTTTAACAATGATCTCTCATACTTCTACTGGTGCAAACTGTAATTCTTAGTCTACGAACACAAAATATATATTGGCATTTTGTCTGAGTTTCTTCAGACAGTGAAAGCACCATAAGAGCTGCAAGATAGGAGACTGTCATTTTTCCCTGCCCTGACTAAAACAGTAGAGTTTGGTTTTAGAGATTTGTCCTTTGGATTCCACGATCTGAAAGAGTTCATCTCCTATGGATTTGAGAGGATAAGTTAACATGTGCCTGTCAGGTATTCAGATGTAATGGTGACTGTGGTCATGTCGAGACCTCAAACTGATCATTTTGTTCTCATGTGGAGTTTTAAATTCAGTCCTGGGTATTGGGTGCTGCTCCAAGGACAGTAAAAGTTCACAGAAAATTCTCATCTTCTGAGATTGTCATTATCTTGAAATAGAGAAATTCTTGCTGTATGTCCATGCTACAGGCTTTCATTATTAGAACAGAATATTCCAGTTGGAAGGGACATAAAATGACCATGAAGTCCAGCTGCCTGGGCACTTCTGGGCTAACCAAAAATTAAAGCAAGTTAAGGGCGTTGTCTAAGTGCCTCTTCACTCTTGAGAAGCTCTAGGGCATCATCCACTCCTCTAGGTAGCCAGTTCCAGTGTTAGACCACCCTCTCAGTGAAGAATAAGCCAGTTTGTATGTTCTCATTAACTACATAATCATTGTATGCTCACTGCTATCAGTGGGGCACCATAATGGCTCCTGGAGACTTCCCAGCTGGGGAGGCAAGTGTAAGAGAGGTTTTCCTGGGAAGGGAATTCAGTTGTGCCTGAAAATTGAGGGGCAGCATGAGAAAAACCTCACCTTTACATGAGTGCTGAGGCATGGAAAAGTGGCCTCTGCATCCTAGAAATCATTGACTTTGCAGAAATTGGTTCTTTCTCTTGGTTTTTGGAGTAGTTCCATAGGTTTTTTTATCTTCTTGCAGGCACACAGGGCACCTGCACGTGTCCCAGAACTGTCAGACTCCTGCAAGTCAGCATTATACTCAGAATCAACCCCATAACTCTCCAGCAGTATCTCTTCCTCATCTCAGTTTTTCCTTCTTTCTCTATGTTCCTGTCTGATGATAGAAATAGGTTCTTTTTGCATGGATCAAATATGGAAGCAATACCTCAAGGGACTCATTCAGAGTCAGGATATGAAGTCTAGAGTTCTCTTTCTACCTCTGACATTTGAGAGATGCTTTTAAGTAGATGAGATACTATTACAGTGTCAGCCCATCTGTCAGCAGAATTGGTGTTTGAATCTTATTCCTTTGCTCAGTTTTAACAGAAAGGCAAGTGGAGCTGTCTTGCATTTTGTTGCATGTCTCAGTATGGTTAGGAAGGGAAATCTGTTTTTGTTTTCAAGTCTCTATTGTACTTGCAGTGTTTAATGCTGTTCAGTCCCACACTCAGGCAAGGGGATCACCTGCCCAAGTGGCTTTTGCAGTTTCTCTTGTAATGGAGAACAGCCCCTTTGCCTCCCCTTTCCCCTGCTGGCACTTGCTTTCGAAACGTGAGCATCTTCCTCCAGCTTCAAATCCTTCTCCAAGCTGACACTGATCTGCTGGGTTCAAAGCAGGGGTGGGATTTCAAAGCCTCCTTGACCATATTGAATCTGCAGTGTGACATTCAGGCCATGTTGAAAGCCTGAGTTTTGAGGCACATTTAATCACATCTCTGCACCTGTTAGGGTGGAAAAAATTTCTTCTGAGTTTTGTTTCTGATGTTACTCAGCCACTCTCAGGCCACTCTCACATTTTTCTTTGTTCTTGGCCAGTACAATGTTCTCCAGCATCTGACCTCATGCAGAGATGTGCACCAGTCCCAGATGAAGAGCTAGAAACAATTGTCTGCACCTGGCTCAGCAAAAGTTATTTGTGTGTATGTGTGTGTCTGGTAGTGTAATTTATTTGGTCAGTTACTAGAGCCAAAGGAAGCCCTAATTAAGCAAGATAACTTTGCATCTTGGTTGCTGGCAAAAAGTGTTCTTTGTGCTGGCCATGGCAGTGTAGTTGCTGCCCTCCCATGCCTTTTCTGCCCGTGTTGGATGACAGAGGGAGGTTGGCAGTAGCTGTGCTTTGATGTGGCTGGTGTCTTGCTTTCTGATGGAAACTGGGCCATTCTGTGCTCTGATATTTTTCTTACTCTCAGGAGGGTGCATACATGGAACTCAATTTTTGAAGTAGTTTGTGCCCAGTAGAAAGCAGTTGATGTGTCATTCCTCTTCCCACCTCCTCCTCACTTCACTTCTTTCTTGGAATCTTTTTCTTTTATTTATTCAATTGGATTTCTAGTGCTGGGTTCTGCAGATGGCAGTTGTCTAGACCTGATTTCATACAGCCATAATGCTGAGGTGCTAAAGATAGATAACCCTATGGAGGACACCAAGATCATGTGGGCTTTCAAAAACAGCAGCCAGGTCTCATAGACCAGTGCCATCAGACAGCTTGACTGCTGCTCATAAGGGAATTATAGGGTCTGGATATGGCTTGAATCTCTTTGATGCAAGTTAGTGTCTTCCTGGATACTTGCTGGGACAAAATATCATCATGTAATTTCAGGAGGAGTCTGTGAAATGTTAATTTCCTACCTGAGCCAGGGGCTAGAGAAGAAGAGAGCTGTGTGGTATCTGCAGCTTGTTGGCTAGGCTTGGATTTTTCAACACATTTTTGAGGATGTTTCCACAATTGGAACGTCTTTCTGATGTTCCTTTATTGTGGCTTTGTGTAATGGAGAGGAGGAGAGAACAGACAAGTGCAAATCCACAGGGAGGATGAGAAATAGCCCTGGATGCCCGCACAGTGCCCAGCAGGGCACAAATGACTGTCATGCTTGTTTGCCCTGCCTGTCTGCCCCATCCAGCTTCTAAAGCTGGTCACAAGATGTAGAAAGGCATAGAAATCTGCATCATCACTGCTGGATGTCCTGGATGGACATCAGCTTGCCCATCAAAGTAGTTTGTAGGTCACCTTCTTCCCCTCAGAAATATTTGGGAAGGAGCTGCTGAATGTGATGAGTTGTAGCTACAATTTCCTGTGGCTTGCTTTCCCCAGCACCCTTTCCTTGAATCACCCAAGCATACCTTGCATCAGTGCACACCCAGTGTGTACCCTTCAGCTGGCTACCATGGTTTGCATGTGTGGCCAGGCAGGCTGCAGGATACCTGTGTTTTTGTTCTATGACTGAGTACATGCCTATTTAAGTACAAACTGTTCCTGGTGCTGCACTGCTCCTTGTGTTACTGGAAGAGTATCTGGAGAGGAGAGCAGGCATAAATGCTCCCTGACAAGCTGGACATGTACCCAACTGCCTGTGAATCCATGGGTGCTGGTGCTCAGCCCACATGGCCCTGTGGCCACCCTTGGCATAAAACTCTGCTGCTGCCCTGGCAGGGATGGGCACAACAGCTCTGGCTTTCAAGGCAGCACTGTGGTGGGTAACAATGTGCTGGGTGCCTCTTGCACCTGGTACTGCTGACCATGGTCTCACCATCAGGTCTTGCAAATGCCATCAGGCAGGGATATAGGCAGGAAACCTCCTCTGGAAGGGCAGAGCTGGAAGGAGTCCCTCTCCTCCTGCGTGCAATCATCTGCCTCCATGTGTTCTTTCTCTCTCGCAACTTGTAGCAGTTTTCTCATCTGCAAGTTTGGAAAAGTCGCAGCCCTAACAGTATTTCTTGACAAGGTGCCTGTGCCACTTAAAAGCTACTGAGATAAAAAAAGACCAAAATAACCTCTACTGTTGTCAAAGACTGCCATCGATGCTTTTCATACTCTGCCAAATATGACATGTGATTAGTTGGTATGATACACAGAATAGCATCTGGTCCCCAAGGAATGCGTCCAGGGATGGATGATTGTTATCTGAATGAAAATCCCAGAGCAGGGCTGGAGCATGCAGAGCGTAACACGGAGGCCCTGTAAACACTTGGAGTGCCCACCCTGCTCTGAGCAGCACGCGCAGCCACCGTGGCCACCGTCCAAGCCCCTCTGCTTTCCCAGGGTTTGCTTTCGTTCTCAATTAAATTAACGAAAGTCCTCAGGCAGACTTGTACTTACAAAAATAAAATTTCAGTCCCAGCCTCCCTTCTTAGGGTGCTGGGTCCTTTGGGATAGCTCTGGTCCCATGTCCCCTGGGATAATTCAGATGTATTCCCCTTTTGCTTTTAAAGAGAGAAAGTTGTCCATGCTGCGTGTTGGGGCAGGGATCAGAAGGAGCTGGTGTGGGTCTGTCTGTGCAGCTCACATGCCTGTGTTGTGTGGTTGTGCTAGTGATGGGAGGGCTCTTTAAAACAGATTTCTGATACCCATGAACTTTGTCCTTCCTGTCCGGAAACAAATCTACAGAGAGAAACCAATCTCTGACATGCTGTTACAGTAGGCACCAGTAAAGACAGATTCTTGCAAACCTAGGTTTGTTCTCACATTGTATTCTAGTGTGTAAATCCCTTCCTCCCTGTACTGCAAGCCCAGTTGGACAGCCAATACTTTTGGAATCTGCCCTTCCCAGGCACTGAGCACCTCTGCTGTCCCTATGTGCCATCCTGGGGAGATGCTAGCACAGCACCCAAGCCTTCAGAGCTGAAGGGCCCGTGCTGCGGCTGGGGTGTAAAGCTGGCAGCTGCCTCTGAGCTCTTGGAAACCTGCTGTCCCACTGGCTCCTTATTACCTTCCTGGAGGCTCACAGCAAGGTATCTGTTACATCTCTGCAGTTTGCTTTGCCCACTCAGGTGGTGGGATTTGTTGTCTGTACTCCTTTCTAAATCCTCTCAAAGACAAGATACACATGTGTTTGGAGCCAGATATGCAGGCAAAACATCTTGGGGTTTGGAGGTAGGGAGAGAGGAAGAAGACAAAGGAGTCTCCTCCCAGCATGGAGTTAAAACCTGTGGTTATGTTGTGCTTGGCACAGTTTCCTCATTGTGCTGCGCTGGGCGGTCGCTCTCCTCTGGCAGATGCTCTCCCCAGAGCTATGAGAAGTGTCCTACAGAGATGAGTAGATACCATTTCAGATGGAGTTTGGGAAGTAAAATGTGCCATTGTGTTCAGAGCTATTGTTTCTGTTTTCAATATTGAAGTTACTCATGGTTTCCAGGGGACAATATATCAAGCAAAGCTAACAGGCTGTAGAGAAGATGTAGATTATGAAAACAGAGGGATTAAGTTTCATACATTTGGAGCTGAAGTCTCATCTCTCTCTTAGCAGTGAGCAGGGAAGACTCACTGTGTACTCACTCTTGCAGCCTCACAAAACTCTAGCAATTTAAATGAGGGTGTGTTTTTAACAGGGTTTAGCAAAAACTATGGTCAGCACTGTGTGAGCAACTTAGAAGACTTTCTAAGGATGGATTCTGTGGGTGCAAGTTCAATTACCATCCAATGTATAAATTTGATTTCAGAGAGTTTCCCTGCCAGGCTTTGCAGAGTTCAAACAAAATCAGTTTACAAAGATGGGGTCTGGCTGTCTGGGTACTCCCTGCCTAAAACACCCATGAAAATCCACTGTTACCTCTTTATGAAAGAGGAGTAAGGAAGGGCAGAAAAGGGCATTGCATGACTGATGTGATTCTCCTGCTCTTGACATCCCTTTTGGGAACTGCCTGAACCCAGAAATCACCATGGCAAACAAGGGGACCCATTAATGAAGGGCCAGCCCCCATTCTCACAGGATGCCGTCCTAAATCTGTCATGTTACAGAGCAGAGCAGGAGTTTGGTTCCCTGGATGATCTGACAGGACTGAACAAAACAGTGGCAAAACCAAAACAGCCTGTAAATCATGCTGACAATATTTGGTGTGTGTTTTTGCTAACAGTAAGGATGCAGTTAATACCAGCACTCTGCTAATGGCCCTTGTGCTGCTTTTGGGATGCCTCCTCAAGCACCCAGCTTGCAGCGGCAGTGCAGTGTTTGATGCTGCTGACAGAGTTTTTTTAAGGACCAGAGGGTTTTTCGAAGCCCTGCAGCCTCCCACCAATCCATCCAGCTTTTGTGCTGGGCTAAACTGAGTTGAGCTGCTCCTACTTGCATGAATTTAGGGCAGGCACTCTCAGTTTTTACATTGTGAGGCCTTTAGAGTGGTTTGGTAAAAAAAGTGAACTGATAAACCTGAAAGTCTGAGTGGGGCTGCACTGTATTTCAATCATTGGCTTGAAAGGGTTGAAATTTAAAGAAGGATGGAGAGTAAATACTTTTTTAAATGCCCAAGTGATGTAGGAAGGAGTGATTAATGGAAGTGACCTTGGGGCTATGCTCCCTTTCAGTGAAGCTCTTAGACTTGCCATTGTGTTTAAAACTGGAAGCTCTGCTCTGGCAGTGCTGTCAGCTGCAGTTCTGCTGTCTGAAGGCCAGAGCTGAGTGTCAAGGGCACTATTACTGCAGTGTCTCTCACTGGGACACGCTGATCTCTTGCTGCTTATGTGCAGTCTGAAAGAACAATTAAAGTCTGTGGGTTTTGTAAGGATAAAAATTGCAAGATGTAAAGAAAGATGCTCTTATTTTGAAGTTAGCTCTTCTTCCAGACAGGATTTTTACTGTGACCTGTAGTGAGCCTTTTAGAACACTCCTAGGTTGGGCAGCCTGAGCACCTGGGCTGGCTCTGGATGTGCCAGCTCTAAAAAAAATTCGGCAAATTGCTTGCACCCCATCACAAAATTATGAGCCTTCTGCAGAAGCTAATTGACCTGATGGGGCATGGCATCAGCATGGCTCTGACATCTCTGCATGACCCTGTGGTGCCACGTAACTGCAGCATTCATCTCTCTAAAACAGGCATTGTGGTGTATGGCCTTACTTCCCAGGGATGCTGTTGGGACAAGTCCTCTGTAGATACCAGAGCAACAGGGGACATATAATCACCATGGATAGATGGAAAAGTATGAAATAGCCTTTGTCCAAGCATCTTCCAGTGTGGTTAAGTTGGATGAGGCCAGTTTAATTTAGCAGTGGGGAAAGAAAATGCTTCTGGCAGGAGACTTCAATAGCTGCTCTGTGAAAGGACAGTGTGGGCTTTCTGAGAAGCTCTTCAGAGATGCACCAAGTGCCTCTGTCATCCCAAACCAGCACCTCAGAATGTTTTGCCAGGCTGTGTTAGCCACAAATGCTGGGCTCGTTCTGTGGAGCCTTTAGAGAAAGCTGCATTTTTAAATGAAAAATACCAAATGGTTCAGCTGGGAAACAGCATTCCCCCTTTTGATGGATCGTGTTGGGGAAAGACCCCCAGTCTCTGCTCCCTGCCTTCTCCCCCCTGGCTTTTTTTTTTTTAGTTGGATACTGAGAGATTTGTAAGATTTCCAAGATTTCTTGTAGACATTTTCAGACCTGAGAAAGGCATTTTCCCTTTGAGGATTACACCATGCTGTAAATGTCTGTTCTTTTTTTTTTTTTTTTTTAATATATATATATGCATTTTCCTGCTTTTGTTTGAGTTTCTCATGGATTGCACTATATTTAATTCAGAACATATCCTATAATGCTGTAGTTGTCAGGCATGTCAGCTGGTTATCCGGATTACTTTTTGCTGTAATTTTTTTTTTCCTTTCAAAATAAAAGGGAAGCAGTTGCTGCTGCTTCTCAGAGATTGAATTGTTGCACTTCTCTTGCATGGTGTGGCATCACATAACACCACAAGGCAGTGTCACTGGCTGCCTGATACAGTTTTCCTGCTGCATTGTGGAACCCGTTACTGCTTTAGGAAGAGATGGAGTTTCACCTCCTTCTGCTGTGTAAGATGTCAGTTCCGTGTGTGAGTGGCTAACAGATGAGCTCCCCTGGGATATCAGTCTACTCCACATCCTCACCCAAAGATCTTTTGCAAACTTTTCCTAGTTGATGTTATGCTCAGGAACAGCTCTGCTCTGGCCAATTTTGAAGGGGTGGGTGTTAAGCAGATTCCCTGCTGTCTCGTGTCTGTGAGAGTGAACTGGTTTGTTGTTCCTGTGAGAGAGTGAAGCAGAGGAGAAATAAAAAGAAGCTCAGAGAAATCTAGAGAAAGTTCCCTAACAGCTGTATGCTGGGGAGGGATCTGCCCCAGCAGCAGAGGTTTCATTCCCTGCCATATATCTCCTTCTGTCATTGATCTCAGCAGGTATGGTCCTGGAGTGAATGAGGTCCTTCCACTTACACCATGGATGCTCCACTGATTAACCATAGCAGAACACCTATTCTAAAACCAAACAATTGAAGAAATTATCTTCTCTAGCCCAGTATGTAGAAGGTGAATCTGTGGAGATACTCCCTTGCGTTCTCTACTCTCTTGCTTGTTTTTGCCTGCTGACATTTAAATGTTGGTATGCCACCTAGCAGCATGAGATCCATTCTCTGGAAATGGTGGCCAGCCATCTTCCTTGAGTGAAAGACCCCTTTGGATTTCCTTGTTAACCAGAATTTGGAATATGCTATAGATGGACAAGCCCACAAATGAGAGGATAATTGTATCTAACACCCACCAATGATACTTCTTCAATTTTTTTCTGTCCTGCTGGGTCTAGATGAGTGTAGTTCCTCTGAATTCATTCTCTGACTCCTGCTCTGCAGCATAGAGCTCAGAGCCTTTGATGGCTCTTGATTAAATCTTACACCACTTACCTGAGATCTGTCACACATTTTGCAGGTGCAAAACTAGAGAGAGGACCAGAGAGGTTTATCCACTGGAAAACTCTGGCAGATGACAGAATTCAAACCCATCCTGGCCATTCCCTTTCTTGCAGATCAAATGGTTTATAATTCAAAATATAGCTGATGATGCTGAAACCATCAATCCTGTCAGCAAGCAGCACAGCTGGTTTCCAACTTCAAAATGAAAGGAAATTACTGCAGCTCCTCAGGGGTTTAATTAATAGCTCCTATTCTGGTATCTTACCTCTCCTCATCTAAACTTGTGTTATCTGCATTAGAGACTTTCTGTCTTTTCTGATTTGCAGATGCCCTTAACCCCTCTTGCTGAGGTGTAAGTTCCATCATCTCTAGTTTCAGATTCCTGGCAGTATCTTTGCTTTTCTTCCAGTTCCTTTGGCAGAAGAACTTTCTCAGAAGTCTGCACACAACCTCACACATGCACAGATGTCTCCTCTCCTTTTTCTTGTCTACCAGCTGGCTGTAGCTCTTCTTTCCTCCTTGGGACTCTGAGATCAGATCAGCCTTGTGAGAAGGGATGTGCCTGATGCCTTACTGTCCTCATATACTTTACCTTTCAAGTCCATCAGCGTCTAAATTAAAGTTATTGTCAGCTTATCTCATTTTTAATGAAAAATGCATTTTCTGATGAGCACTTGGAAAAAGGGAAGCTAATGTGCCTCTTGTCATTCACTGTAGGAAGAACTGTAGTCTTGGGACCAGTTGAATGACCAGGAGTAAGGTGGCAAGCTGGGGTTTCTAGGGGCACCTTGCAAAAACTCTGCTGCTCTTGCTCATGGTTTGATTTTCAACTGCTCTTTCTCTGGGACACAAGTAAATTATACCCTGGAGAGAGGCCTCATCTCTCTCTGTAGAAGGTCAGAGTCCTTTATCATTTTGCAGTGGTGGATGTTGTTTTGCTTGCCAAAGTAAGGGGCTTGCAGGAAAGTCATCCTCAGGATCTTTGTGTTATAAATAAATCTCCCCGTGACTGCAGTGCCGACCTCCTGCGGAGCTTTGATTTGTATCTGGGCACATGGCAAACCTGCATCCACATGGAAAGGAATCAGAAGGATTTCCACACTAAGAGATTATGTGGGTGTTCTCATTTGCTCTTTTTGAGAGGAGAACTTCATTCTTCTAACCAGGGGAATTAAAACTGCTGCAAGGAAGGAAGGGGAGGAACCAACAGCCCAGCAGGAATGCATCTATAGTCTGTGGTATAAGGCATAGGTGGAGGTCAGGTAATTGTCTCAGTGGATTAATTTTAGGGAGTTGGATTTGGACACAAACTTCCAAAACCTCTAAACCAAACCAGGAACAAAGTTCCCACTGGCAAATCCCACAGGGTCAAGCCATTGAACGGTTTATATGTTCATGTTCTCTGCACTGGTTGGGTTTTAGCAGAGTAAAAGCCTCTCCTTCACAAAAGAAGTTGCCTCTTAGTCTTGGGTGCTGTAAGCCCTTATGTCTGCAGCAGAAAGAAATGTCGTTTCATGAAAATTTAACCAAGATAGGTAAAATGTAGTAAGTAAATTATCAGGAAGCTGCTTGGCTTTGCACCCTCAGAGATGCTACTTGTAGCATCTCAAAGGGCTTTTGTTTTTATTAAGATTTTTAACCAAGTATTACCATTGCAAGGCAGACAGGGGCAGAATCTTACCTTCACAGCAGAGCTGATGTGAAATGACCAGAGATGCTGTTATCTGGCAAACCCAAATGATTCTTGTGTGCAGGAGTGGCTCTTTCTTCATGGCATGTTTGCATTTTAAGCAAAGGTGGCCTGAAGCAGAAGACATGAGAAGGAAGATGCCTGGGGTAGTGGTTGAGTTGATACTCTGAAATCTTCCTGTTTC
The DNA here is from genome assembly GCA_013400435.1 of Pycnonotus jocosus. Taxonomy (NCBI): domain Eukaryota; kingdom Metazoa; phylum Chordata; class Aves; order Passeriformes; family Pycnonotidae; genus Pycnonotus; species Pycnonotus jocosus. The sequence goes on from VWYP01004757.1 coordinate 244,949, forward strand.
ATTCTTGCAAGTCAAGTGATTTCATGGTTATGTACATATAGGAGTGGAGTGGGCCAGTGCTCTTGAGTCTGTTCTCTTTAATGAGCAGTGAGTCACATGAGTAATTCTCTTGAATTTTAATGAGACTAATTGATGATCATTTGCTGATCACTGTCAGAAAGTCATAATCTGGACCACAAGGTTTTATAGCAGGTCTTCTAAAGGAGTTCTGGCAGAAGCAAGAAGGAAGGTGCTTCCTTCCTTCTCTTCCTGGAACAGAAGGCAGGACTGTGCAGGACTGCAGTAGGAAAGATGTCAGCAAACTCAGAGCAGTTTGGAGAGACAAAGACTGGAGAGGCAGTTTTGGTGGTGAGTTATTTGTGGACATGCATCTTTTGTGCCAGAAGTGAGAGTGGGATGTGTTTGTTCAGCCTGACTCCAGATTGCCTGAATGGATGGAAATCTCACTTCCTGGTTTCCATATACCCTCCCTGTTTCCAAACGGATCCTCCACCCTGTGATACAGGGACACGGTAACAGGTTTCTTTCTGCTCACTACACCAGTCATGCAATTGGAGGCTCCTCCTCATTGTAAGCAGATGGACTGAGCTCCTCCAGTTTTACCAAAATGCACTGCCCAGCTGTGTTTTTCCTGGCTGCCCAAAGCCAACTACATTCCTAATTCAGTTCTTTGGGACTCTGCATCCAGATTTCCCTTCTTTGTCTTCATACTGGGATGATTTTATTCCAGGTGGCAGAATTGCTTTCTGATTTAGCAGACTTTGTCCCTAAGTTAACTGTCACATATCAAAGATGTCAGCAAGAAGTTGTGGAGACTGCCCATGTCTGAGCAGAGTAACTGGGGGTGTTAGGTGGAGGGTTTTTTTCATCAATCACATGTGTATTTGCAGCTATAACAAGAATAACTTCCTTCAATGGAAAAACATTTGTCACAGACAAAAGAGTTTTCGACTTTCAGATGCTCTGCAGACATCTAATTAAGAGAACTGAAAATCTGTTTATTGGTCTTTGTCTGTTAATCATGTGAGGGAAGGGCTGTGCCTACCAGGAGGAGTTTTGGTAGTTCAGCCCTTAACTTTTCTTCATTCCCAGCTTCTCCCTTTGCCTCCTCTTACCAGAGCTGGGCTGAGTGGGGATGTTAGGCATTGGCTTGGGACACCTCATCATCTTTGCAAGATTTAGGATGTTTCATTCAGATCCACTGATGGGTTTTTTCCTCCTGTATACATCTCTTCCTCATCTTCCACTTTGCATCCTTCTCTGTGGGTGGGAAGATACAGAATCCTGCTTTTCTGGGACTTTAGCTCTAACTTGCACTGCCTTTGAATGGCAGAACTGGGTACAGGAAAGTGCTGAGGAAGGCTCCCTGCTTCTGCTGCACTTTATTTGACTTTAACATCCTGAAGGGTCAACGACTCCCTGCCATCCAGACCTGTTGTTTTGAGGCAAGGGCTGGGGTGGAAAGTGTAGTCTAGGAAAGTTTAGCCAAACTCTTCCAGCTTCAGTTTATTGTATCTATTTTGCTGATATCCACCCTTTGGATAAATAGCACTAAGTTATACACATTGTGGCTCTCTTGATGTGGTTAAAAAGGCTTGTATTAGCCAAGCTAATCTAACTCCAAGAATAACCCTGGGAATTTGACTGTATCAGTTCCAGTTTCAATCAGTCACCGCGTAGTAAAGTGAGAATTACCTTCCTGGCTAAAACTGTAGTAACAGCAAAACTTCAAGTCAGTAGGTGGGGATTCTCTCCCCCTCCTTTTTTTTCCCCTCTTCTTTGAAGGGAACTCCTGCCCATGCCTGACCTCAGATACCCAGAGCTCTACCTACAAGAAAACAAAATTTCCCATTTTTAATAAAAAAAGTGTCTCTGTAGGCAGAAAAGTGAGTTAGCTAACAATCCGCAAAGTTATGGTCTATTTATTTACCAAGCTGACTCCCTGATGGGGAAACATGTGGGATCTTTTAAGTCCTTCTCCTGCACAGATGTTCCTTCTACTCGTGAGTTTCCTCTTGATCTTTGGTTTGCTGTGCCATATGGTGAAAACGCTGGGGATGTTGTGTGCGGTGGAAGACGAGAGGGATTCTGTGTGCTTAAAACAAAACCAGTAAAAAGTAAAAAAAATAATTCTGACTGTTTTTTCCCCAAGTTAGCAAAAAAATATTTTTAGAAGAAAATCTGTCAAGCTAGCACAGCCTCCCTGTTGTTAACTTGCACAGCCTCCCTGTTGGACACATAGCACTGACGAAATTAAATGCTGATTGATGAGTATCCCCTCCCTTCCCCCAGCTCTTGCTGCCACTTTACATATTTGTATTGAGCTGTAGATCCAGTTGAGGTGAGGAGATAGGGGTCTGCAAGGGCAGGTAACATGACTGCTTGCTTTTCTTCCTTGCCTTCCTCAGAGATCACAGGAGCTGTGGACTGTGAGTTTAAAGATGTCTCTCCTGGTCTGTTGGAAAGGAGCCCTGGAGCTGGCAGGAGCCTTGGAGTTCTCCCTGCCTGAGGGAGCCAGGGCTTCTGAGTAGGGAAGGGACATTCAGCATCATAGAGACATCACACATAGGAAACACAGGGAGAAATGAGACTGAATGTGAAGATGTGGGTCTCTGTCTTGGTAGCACCGTGTGCTGAATGAGAATTTCACTGAATGTGAAAAGTTGCAGAGAGTGAATGGGAGAGATGAGAGGCTCTGGCAGTTTTCAGGGCTGGAGTTGGTCTTTTTGGGGCAAGTCCATGAAGGTGTCACTAGAGCAGGTGCATCTTTCTGTCTGAGGCCTTTCAGCTCAGTGGCACTTGTCCATCAGGTCTCATCATCCAAGGATATATACTGTAGGGCTACTTTAGGAATGTCAGATCAGCATGCAGCTTTCCTAGGCTAGGAGACCATGTGCTAAAGTGTACTGGACTGAGAGCATACCCACCTTGAGCTGTGCTTTTAGGCCATTCATGGGGCTGGTGTTCTGCTTCGCTGTCTGAGGCCTCCTTGCCTGCTGTCCTCCATGTAGGTACTGTAGTGGAAGACATAGCCCAAAACCCCATCTCTGTCTCCCTGGGAGAACAGAAGCTCTTTCTTACTGGACCAGGGCAATGGGTGTTTCTGGCTCTGCCATAAAAGCAGAGCAGGTGTTTTATTAGAAATGCTTTAATCTGGTTGCTTGAACAGCATTTTTAACCAGGAGGGTGGTCTGTCAGATGGACAGGTAAAACCTGTTGCTCCACCAGCACAGGCAGGTTGTGTATTAGAGACAAGGCGTGTGTTTTGTAGCAAAAACTGGAAGCCTAATTTTAGAATGAGAGCAAGACCAGGCTCAGCTGGCTGCCTGGGCCCTGTCCCAGCTCCTTTGTGCTGCCAGAAACTTGCCCTCCCTTTCTTGGAGTTAACTGTATCATACCTTTTTAAGTACAGGCTCCCCTCCAACAAGAGTTGCTTTTTTCTTAAACCCCACACAAACCAAGAGATCCCCTGGTCCCTATGCAGGTGGTCCATTTTTCCCCTAAGATGTTTGTTGTGCTTCCTTTGCAGATGCAGCTTCTGGACAAGTTCCCTATTGAAGGAGGCCAGAAAGATCCCAAGCAAAGAATCATTCCTTTTCTACCAGGTAATGCTGTGGGGAAAGCCCTAAAGATGGCTGAGAGCAGCTGGAGACTGCAGTTCCCCAGCTACTGTCTCTAGTACTTTTTATGATCATTCTTATAAATGCCTTTTCCCTGGGAGCTCATACACCCAGCCTTGTGATACCAGACTTGCACCTCCTCCTAAAATAGCTGGCATGGTGTTCAGGGCTCTCAGGGGATCTTACATTAGCTGTTCAGATTTGGGTTGGCTCGTGCCCTGTTACACAAAGATTCGATGACTTCTGGGGGGCTGTGTCTTTGGGGTGCAACCAGGCAGCCTGAGCTCCAGCTACCATTTGAGAGACCACTGGGGACCAGAGTTAATCTTTGTCATTTCTGGATGCTGTAGCTCTGCAGACACTGTTACTGTACAGTAAGGAGTGAATAACTGGAGTTGCCCCTGTGACAGAAAGGAAACTGAAGGAAGTTTAAATGCAAATAGAGATTTCTGCAATGCTGGCCAAAAAGATAAGTAAATCTCTTTTTAACCTGAGACACTGTCCCTCTGACACCTTTTGTAGGGGCATGAACATGATGGATATCCTGTCCTCAGGGTAACAGCACACACTTCTACATAGCTTTTTCTAGGAGTGGCTGCAGGGATGGCATGGGGGAGATGAGCCAGGCCACAGTGTGCTCATGGAAGTGCAGGCTCTGGCCAGCTCCCTGTTGTCTGACTGCATGATTTTGGCTGTTGGCTTAAAGTTTGGCTCACTGCACTGCCTGCCAGGATAAATGGAGTATTTTCAGCCCGTTAAAAGGTCTGTTCTGTCTCTCGCTATAAAAAGGAGATCCCAGCTCTTCCCTTAAGCTCTTCTCTGTGAAGGGAAGCTGGGATGGGAGAGCTTAGTCTTCTCCAGGAGCATGCTGCAGTCCCTAACACTATTTGCAGGCAAAGCACACCTCCAGATGTGTGGTGAGCACAGCTCCAAGGTTATGGGTAGTAGGGACTTAAAAACCAGCAGCACAAATACACGACACCAGCAGGGCAGCACAGCTGCCTGGCAGTGTCTTGGCAGCCTCCATGGACCTTGTGGAAGGCAGTCCCAGGCTTGGGGTTTTCTCTCTGCAGTGTTCTGTGCTGCATCCAGACTCTATAGCCAGAGGAAGATGGTGTTGGCATCCATTTCCTATCTGGGATGAGGAGAGAAGTCTAAGAATGGGCTCTCTTTTTAGCTGTACCACCAACAAACTCATAGCCATATCACTTTATGAAACATCTTTGTGATAAGAATGGATACTGCTGATCTGCTGTTCTTACTGGAAAGCATTTTGAGGCCCTTGAAAGCACTGTACAGGAATGCAGATGGCTTGACATGAGGTGCTGTAGGAAAATCCTGTCTGCAGGTAGCATTTGTTTCTGCTGTATTGACTGTCACTGGCCTATCTGTTTTATTTTTCTCCTAGAAAAATGTTGGCCAACGGCAGGTGGCTGCTCCTCAGCCTTTGTGCAGATCCTAGTGATGGATGTTCTGATATATGGGTGCATGATATGCAAATCAGAGGGTGAGGTAAACCTCATATGCCCATTGCAACACTTCCTACCCTTCCCACCCTCCAGAAACATGAGGGAGATGGTAGTGCCACATGTCCTTGAGGGGAAGAGTTATATCTGGAAAACATTTGGGTTGACTTAGTGTCCCAAAGAGAGAAGCTGCCAGAACAGAATAGGCTTCAGCTGTATTTAATTTAAAATTTCTGTGATATATGTTCTACTTTTGATATCGAATCTCTGCCTCTTTCTTGTTGAACTGCTGAACAGCCCTTGTTGCTTTACCCAGGAACAAGGTGACTCAGCTAAATGTCAAACAATGTCAAACTCCGTTAAATAAACTAGCTGCCAAAATTAGAATATGCATGGCAGTTCTGCAGCTGGAGCCGTGGATTACGGAAACGAATACCTAGCTATAAACTCCCTTAATTAAAAAATGGCAGGGCAGATGTTTGTACTTAAATCCTACTTTAAGAAGATGTTATGGTCCTGCTTGCTTATTGTGGGTCTGATTCAGCCAAGCTGGAGTGGCTCTGCATGCTGGGTTCTGAATGCCCAGGGTTTGCTGTGCCACTTGCAGGGTAAGACAAATCTCCCCATCAGCTCTGCTTTAGGAAGTTGGCATATTCCATCCTGCAACTCCTGTTTGTCAGTGCTCTCCTGAAATAATAATTAGTGTGCTGGAAACCTTTTACCTGTAAAACCAAGGAAAATGTGATGGGGTTCAGAGCTTTGTCCCCCAGGGAGAATGGGTTCACCAGTAGGAAAGTGCAGTTCTTCTTTCTTCCAGACACCTTTATCTTATTTTCATCATTTTCTTTCTTCAAATATATTTACCATCACTCCTCCCTTTTACAAACAAGGAGTCAACAGCCTTCAGTGCCGTAAAGAGGTGCAAGGAAATTATAAACAGTGCCAGGCAGTCCTATAGAAAATGTCCTGTGGACAATTTTGTTGGTTTTTTTCTTTCTTTTTCAGAGTGACATCCTTCCCTTCAACTTTTTTATGATTGTTTTTTAACCATACTGAGAGAGCAAATGTGATATTTTTGTCTCCTTTCCTCATCTTTTCTTCTTCCATGAGTTTTTCCATTCTTCTCTCTGATTTCCCTTTTTAATGCTGGAAAATCCTGCATCAGGACAGGTTGTGAAAAAGAAAACTGTATAAGAAGCTCTGTGGATGGGCCAGACAGCATTTTTGTAGCTGGCGGTATGAATTTTTTTTTTTGGAGGGAGACTGTGGAAGAGTCAGAATAAAATTTCCTTCAAAAACCCCTATCTAGAGCAAAGACAGTTTGTTGCTCTAAGAAGACATGGATGGAAAGTCTTGTTTGAATGTACCAGTGTGGCTGTTGGTTGAGCCCATTTGCAATACACTGATTTCTCCATTAGTTGTCCTCCTGCATATCTGAAGAACAATCCTTGGCAGTGTTAAATGAGTAGTTTTGCTCCCTCAATTTTCAGGTCCTTTCACAACTATGTAGGCCCTGGCGCCCTGAGCCTGGCCCCGCTAACCCTAGCTGCCCTGAGAGCCCAGTAACCCTAGGCCCTGGCAGACAGGGCAATGCACTTCTGGGATTAACAGTTTTGCATTGGTTGACCCAAGACTGCAGGTCTTGCATTGTTTTTCATTTCTCTTGGCCCTAAGGGGGAAAGCTATATGGAGACAAAGCTGGAGGGATGTCAGTTCTTGCTCCCCTGTGTCTTCCAAAGTGCAGCCCTGGGGAAAAGCACTGTATGGCATGAAATCATTTTGTGTCTGCTGGGCTGCAGATCCCTGCCTTGGAGAGAGGCTTGGGCTTGCCATGGCACAGAGGGCTGGCCATCGATGATGGCAGCCCCTTGCACTTCCCACACAGATTCCAGCTTGATCCCTCCCAGACTTCAAACCACTTTTGACCCCCACTGAAGAAACAGGAGGTTTTTGCATAGAATGTGCCAGAAGGGGAAAATCTTCACTGGATGTCTGCTCTGCATCTTCCATGATGCCTGGAGAGGGAGACATCCTGTTTGAGGAGACTACTTTGTGTGCTTGGTTTTCCTAACTCTTGGGAAGCTGAATCTTATCCCAGGGGAGCAAGATGATCAGTGCAGGCTGCCCTACCAGCTTGGTCAGGGAGCTGGAGGAACTATACTCCAGCCCAGCTTCAGTCCTTGCCTTCAGTGCTTGGAGCTTCTACCAGAAAGACACCTTCTCTCTTCCGTTTTTTTCCTACTCAGGTTTTCCTCCCTCCTTGACTTGGGCGAGAAAAGAGGAAATTATCCATTTCGGGGGCCACGTGCTGCCAGTGTAGCTGTGTGGCTGTGTCCCAGGGCACTGGGAGGGATGCCAGCATGGGGGATGAGATGTCACCCAGCTGCTGTCACCTCACTGTGCCCCACTGACCTGCTTTGCCCCCGAGAAGAGAAACGCTGCGGCACCATCTCAAAGGGGTCTCTGGGACTTTCTCCTTTACTGTGCGCCTGCTGAGGTTTTAAGGACAGGCAGCACATTCAGGGCGGCAGAGATCCCTGCTGGTAGTGCGAGTTCGGCCCTGTTTTGTGCTCCAGAGCTGTGGCGCGTTGCTCCTGCTGGGAACAGTGGGTGGGAGTGGGGTGAGCCGATCCCTGCCTGGAGGGCTTTGCCTGGCTGCCTAATCCCTGGGCAAGGCTCCCGGTTCCCCAGAGGAGCCCCAGTCTGGCAGCCTGAGGTTTGCTGGAGGCTGTTCCTGCAGCAAAGGAGAGCCGGAGGAGCCAGGGCAGAGCCATGTGTGAGTCAGGAGGGCTGCGGGAAGGGAGAGGTTCGCTCGGAGAGGGCGCGGGCGGCCGTCCCAGCGCCGCCCAGATACCTGGGGCTGCCGGGGGGTGCCGCGGAGCCTCCCCGCTTTGCACAATGCGGGAGGATGGGGAATAACCTCTCGCCAATGCCGGCTGGGACCTTCCTCACCTCTGTTCCTGCCGTTCCCGGGCTGCGGTGGGGAAGATCTGCCGATGAACTGCATCCCAGGTGCTTATGTCTGCTTTTTGGTTTCGCTTTGAGGTGTTGGGTTTGGTTTTTTCCCCTCCCCTTTCCATTGCTGCCTTTTGAGTAAGACGAAGCTGAGGAAAAGGGCTTCAGTAGGTTCGCAACAGCAGAATTTTGTCCACGGTGATGAGAACAGGGTTTGTTTGGGCTTGGTTTTGGTGTGTTTGGTTTTTTGTTTTTTGGGGTTGTTTTTCCCCTCTCAGCTTTGTATATTCCAGCTTTTCGTGTTGTGTTTTGCTCTGGACTGGAGGAGAAGCAGTGTTTTGTTCAGAGATCATGTGCTGGAGCAGAGATGATGGGTTCATCCTCACACAGCCAGCACGGCAGTGACCCTCAGATCCAGCCATTCATGGTCTACTTGTGGAAATTGGGACCAACATCAGCAAAATTAAGATTTAGCCATGGGTAATTTTTCAAAGGTGCTGTATTTCAGCAGGATACAGTGCATGGAAAGTGCTTTCAACATTTATTCTGCCCACCTTGGGAGGCAGGGGGATGATGACTGTAAGGCACACACTGGCCAAGGAGGAGCCTTAGAACTTTTAGAGGTAATTTTATATTCTTCCTTGGAGAGCTGGTTGCTAGTAGAGTGTTTAAAAGGAAATGCATTCCCTGCCCTAATTCTTAGCTGTATTTTATGTGCAAATTTCAGATCTGTTTTAAATTTTTGAATATTCTGTCCTTCATCAGTCTGAGCCAGGGCAGTAAGTTATTAGTGAGTGATTTAAACTTTTTCTTTGGAGTAATTTTGAGTTCCTCAGAAATTCATTTCTGACCTACTCAGTAATGAACAGTGTTGCAGCAGTTCAAAGCCAGTCAAAAAGTAGCATAAAGATATAAAAAACCCAAGAGCGATCAGATAAAATTCTCTTTATCAAGGCACATCTTATGTTTTAGATTAAAATATGAATTAAGCAATTTGAAACAGTATTCCTTTAATATGCAGGAGTAGTCTTACATGCATGATAGGCATACACACACACTACAGAGTCTCAGATGCCTGGTTTGCTGAGCCTTACCTGTGTAACATCAATAATGGAGATGTTCTGCAGTGCTTTTCTGAGTGTGAGGCAGCAAACTCCCGGACCAAAGAGGGGCTCTGCCCCATCCCCCTCCACCACCTGCAATAAAGCAGCATTGCAGTCCTGTCCCGATCTCTGAGGAGCTGCCAGAGGGTGGAGAGGTGACCCGTGGTACTGTGGCATGAGATGCTGTACGCTTGAAGAGCTATGGGGATCTTTTTGGGGGACCATTCCATAATGCAGTGCAGTTTTATTTTAATATGCCTATTTTACATTTTCCTACCTGTTCTCTGAAAGGGGAGAGTGCTTCCAGGTTTAAAACTAACGTGTTTGAGCCTGGAAACTGTGTTAGCAAGACAGCTAACAGATCCTTGGCTTCTTTCCACTCCAGCTTATTTAGGACTTGGGTGATGCCGAGCTTCTGGTGAGCTGCCCTTCAGCAGCTCCTATTGTTTGAGTTCACGGTTTCTATTGTGTCTTTCTATTTTCTGCCTTGCTAGGAGAGCTATTGTGGAAAATTCATCTCCTGTCTCTCACAAGAGGAGAATGGATTTCCTGTCAGCTCTGGGCTTGAAGGGAAAGCAGAGGCTGCCGGGAGGAAGCGGCTGTTCCTCAGCCGGGCGGCCAGAGGATTGATGATTTTAAGGGGAACAGGCATATTCTTTTCTTTAGGCTCTGTGGAGATATTTTTAGGGTTTAAGTGTTTTCCTCTTAAAAGACAAGCCGTCAAGTATGAGGTCATAGGATGCCCTAAGGCTGCTGCCTGTTGAGAAAGCTGTGGAAAAGGCATGGCCAGCGCCAGCTTTCAGAGGCGGGAGCTGTAAGGAGCCCCCCCAGACTGGAGTGCAGGGAGCTGCTGGCTTTGCATGCTGAGTCTGTTTCACAGGCCGGGCCTTCTGAAGGTCTTTGGGCATTTATAGGGCATGAATCAAGGGTTTGATTCTGTTACAAAAGGAAGGAAAAGTGGGAAGAAATAACGTTGGTATCTGCCCAAATACCTGGTCCTCTTCTCTCACACTCTTCTGAGTCCTTTCTCAGCATACAGATTCACAATCCACCAGCTGACAGCTCAAATGAAGCTGAAATGGCATAGAAAAAACCTACAGAATCTTTTTCTGGGGCTTGTAAACCCACTCCTCTCACACAGGTTAAGAGCTTGCGTTTTGCTCAACCAGAAACTACCTCTGGGCAGAAATCAGCATATGCAAAACATGATGTGCCTCTCATTAGACCACTTGAATCTCCTGATGGGGATTTTGTAATGATCAAGCCATAGTTTCTAGGCAAAACAAAGAATTAAAAGGAATTTGGGTCTGGGTTTCCTCGAAGCCAGAGTTAATGGGCTTTTTTTTTTTTTTCCCCCAAGCTCTGGATGCTAGACTGAAAGGGCAGGGAAGGTTTTCAGTGTAGTCTAGCTGCCTGGACTCCTTGGGGAAATATACAGACATTTTTACTCAGAAATTAGTTGGATTTTGATTCTTGTAGTAAAAGGCAATAAATAAACACGATTATAGACTTGAAAAGCAGTTTGAGCAGCATTGGGCTCGTCGTTTCCTCAGGCAGCCATTCCAGATGAGTGTGCCCTCTACTACTATAATTACTTTTTTAAAATAACTCTGCAAGTCTGTAATCTAAAGTGGGTGGTATGTAGCAAGTCTGAGAGCATTCTGCATTCAACCCACAGACTGGGGAGAGGGTGACTTTATATAAGGGTTTGCTTGTCTTCCTCTCTGGTCTGAAATCTGACTTTTTCCCACAATCCATCAACAAATGGCCCATACAATGAAAGTGCTTTTTAACACAGTAGTCAAGCTTGCCAGGGACTCAGATGGCTTTGCGGCCCCACAGGCTCTAGATATTCCCTCTGGATGTTACTTATCTACCTAATCTTGTCTTTGTTGTGTTCAAATTTAAGTTGTCTGGGCAATACAGGAGAGAAGAGCCCAGCTGAGATTCACAGTTAAGTAACAGTCTAAACTTATGTTTGAATCTGTTTTCAGCCCACTTTGCCTTTTGGCTGGGCCAGATGATTTATTTATACACTCACATGCTTAAAATAGGTTGTGATTATTTTTTTTCCTGTGGATTGGAAACAATGAACCTGGGAATTTGCTGCTTGATTTCTCCTACTTCATTTTCTCTATCTATTGAGCTTTTTAGGTGGTGATGGTCTCTAGTGTGGTGTGTTTGCAGACCTCCCTGCTCCACAATGCAGCTTTTTCCAGGCTCTCATGAACATTGTCATTACTCATAAGGGGATCTTTATACTCTGGAGCAGAGTGAGGGGATACTGCAGGCAGGGATTTGCCAAAGTTAATCTATTTTCATGATAATGAAATAACCCATGGCAATGTCTACTCCCCAGTGGGGTTTCTTTTTTAGAGTTTAGTCCCATTTAAAGGGAAAGCCGAGGTAGAGAGAAGGAAATAACATGGGAATTAGAAAGAGGAAACGAGGGGTAGGTAGATGAGGAAAGGCAAGTCATAGAAGTGGGAAATTCAATCCTCTTGAGCTTCTTCCATTCAGAGAGGTGCTAATACAGGCCCCAGGCTTGTATGCAGGATTGAGGTAATTAATGTTTGCCCTCAAATTTCCGTGGGTCTGGAGTTAAGAACTTCCACCGTGTCGTTTTCTATCAGAGTTTTGCCACCTCTAAATAAAGAGCAGAAAATTACATTCCTTCTGCTTTTATATCCTAAGCATCAGCAAGTTCAGGCTTGCAGGGTGCTTCTTGTGTTCAAGGGCTCTCAATAGCACAGGGCTGACCTGGAATAAGCAAAACATTTGCGATCTGGTTTGCCCATGATGGTGTTCACACTTCACTTTTTCACTGGGGGCACTGTTAGATGTGATCCCCACCAAATTCTTCAAACTTCTCACCAAATGCTGGATAGTCTGCTGTCATCTCAGGCAAGGAGTAAAACGATCAGACTGGAGTAGAGGAGAAAGGCATTTGGGCCTATTCCCAGTGGGCAGTGTCGTCATGGCTGGTCTATTTAAATCGTTAGATGCAGAGAGCAGAAGGAAGAATGTTCCTGTACTAATCCTGCCTACTGCAAACCACAGCAAATGCAGATTTGTGTGTGTGTTTAGCAGATTTCCTCTTGGGAAAAGAAGTCTCCTATAGATAATAATCCTTTTAGCAACATCTCCAGTGAACGAGGCTTTGTCTGAAGAACAAAGAAGAAGTCGCAAGCTTGAAATATGCCTGAATTTCCTGAGTGCACTCACTGCTGTGTGCAGGCAGGAAACTCTGTTAGTCTGGTTTGGATGTTTGCTCTGAAGCGGCATAAACAGAGTGTCGGCTCTCCTGGGATCCTGATCTGACCTGTAGGGAATAGGGGCTCCTCTAAGCTGCAGCTGTGAGGACTGCCACAGTCACAGGCAGCTCTGTGGCCATGTTCCTGACTGTCCCATTTCCCCTCTGGCCATACCCTCTGAAGATTCTGGGTGGATGCAGGGGCCAGCAGCAGAGGTGAGTGGTGCAGCTACAGTAGACCCAGCACATGTGAGTGTTAAGCTGCCAGCCAGCAGGGAACTAATTTCCTGCACAATTATGGAAACAGCTGATCTGTGACATTTTAAGAAGGGGAGAAAATACAGGGCAGGGGAAGGAAGGCCCTGGCTATGTAAATATTTGCTCTTGCACAATGCCCCAGCCACTGTCTTCTTTCAGGGTCTGGGAGAAGAAGGGGTTGCTTGCTGCTGGCTCTGGCACATGGAGAGCTGTGGGAGCCACCAGTGGGCTGCCTGCACCTGGAAGGAGGACACTGTCTGCCAAGCAAAAGCTGCTCTGCTGGAGTGTGGTACTGCCCTGCTTGACCCACCTGCTGCCTCCCACAGCCAGAGATGTGCTGCTGGACCACTAAAAGATTGCTTGAATCACCTGCCTGGGCTTCCTTTCCCATTTCTTGGTCTAAAAAAGTCTAACAAAGTCTACCAAAGCCAAGGTAGTGAGATAGCCCTGCTAGTGGGGTAACTGGTACCCCTGCTGCTTCCCAGAGAGCAGAGCAGCCATGGAAAGGGTGTTTGGGAAATGAAGGCACAAAGCAGTCCAGTCCAGCACAATGCTGCTGCAGGCAGTTGAGGTGTCCAGGATCTGGGGATTAAAGCATCTTGTGTGATGCCATCCCCACATCACATGTCCTCCACCAGCCAGGTCTGGAGCAGACATAAGCTATGTTGTGAGCAGAGGAGGCACTCAGAGGCACATAGCTAGATCTGATTAAAAAGACCTTTAGACACAAGTCAAAAAAAAGACCCTCAGAGACAGGAAAAGGCTTTTCTTGTGGTCATGGCATTGTTCAACCTGATTTAATAGTTGTTTTCAATTTCTTTCCTTCACTCTAGAAAATAATGTTATTTTTTTCATTCCTGTCAAAGTGAGGGTGAATTTAAATACTGCTGAGCTGTCCTTGCATTAGCCCCCTCTTGGCTGTGGTGGTGGTTGCAGTGGTATCTGACCACTGGGGCATTTCTGCAGTTCCTCCTGTGTGTACCCAGCAGGTCAAGGGAAAGCTGTGGTGCGCTTTGCTGTGTCCAGTTTGTGTTTGTAGCCAGGATTGCATAGTCTAAGCTGTGTTTCTGCAGTGCAGCAGCCTGAGGTGACTGTCAGCATGGGGTGATGTGTGTGAGGAGATTCAGTGAGTCCCAGTAGGAGTGACACCAATCCACTGGTGGGTCTTGCTGTAGTCTGCTCTCTCAGAGCTGTCTGTGAAACCGGAAGAGTTGGAATAGGTGGGATTCAAGGATTTGTTTCGTGGAAGTGGTTGACGTGGTAGGAGAGGTAACTCCAGCCTCTTGCCCTCCACCCCTTTCATCAAGGAAAAACTTGCTAAGCTCACTCCCCAGAACATGCACTGTCACTCAGTGAATAAGCACAAGGGATTTGTTGTGGGTTAATTTTGCTGCTGGAAATCAAACCCTATTTGTGGTCAGATGACATCTTTTTTCTTGGAAAGAGACCAAGGTTAAGAAGACAAGGAAGGCAGGTTAGTTAAAATATGTCAAAGTCTCTTGGGTGTAAGTAAAGACTATAAATAAAAGCCTTTTAACTTGGAAAAGAACTTTAGAGTGATATGATCAGGCTCAATTTAGTCCAAATATTGCTTTATGCCATTAAGCTGTTATCAGGTTTTGGTTCAACTGCAATAGTTTTACAGCTTCACTTCAGTGGGAACAGTTACAGCCTTTATGCAAGTAAAGCATTTCCCCTGAAAGGTTTGCAGGGAAGACTGCTGTATTGTGCAGGAACCTGGGAGTGAAACTGCCTGGAAACGAATAGCTGGGAAGGTCACCTCCTCTATTTTTTTTTTTTTTAATTTTTTTCCCTGCTCATTCCAGTGTAACTACACAATCTAAGGATTTATATGGTGAACAATGAGGGGATTTAAACGAGGTTTAGTTTTACATTCCTGTTAATGAATCCTCAAACTTAGTAATAGAAGTTGAACATTTTTACTTGTTTCCTCTTAGGCTGCAAACCTGTCTGATTCAGCAGTGTCTTGAGATGATTTGTCAGGATGAGAAAATAAGTCACACCGCTCTTCCTCTTGGGATTAATAGAGAACAAGAATAATCCTGTACCCATAATATTATTTCAGTTGGGCTTGCATAATAGCCTGGAAATGGTTATACTCAATGCAATGCTTTGTAATAATGATGTTTCATCCTTTGAAGTTATGTTAGTTCATGTCACAATGTCAGATCTGCACAAATAATAAAACACGCACACCCCTCCAGTTTTTCTTCACTAGCCTTCATTTTCTGGTCCAAGTTTTGCTACAGTCAATTAGAAAAGAGTGGATTTTAATGCTGTTATCCAGCACCATCATAGCCCAAAAAATCCCACCTCACATTTGGTGTGTTTGCATGTCAGTGTGTGTGGCTGAGGTTTTAGGAAGATCCTGGTGTTTCTAAGAAGTCTTGCTGTGTGCATGCCTGTGCTCGAAGTCTCTGCAGAGCATGAGTAATTCCACCAAAATCATTGTAACTGACCCTCCCTGTGAGCCAAGGTTTTCTGTGCATCTGGGCTCTTATTCCTGGCTTGCATTAAAGAAAGTGAGAGAAATCAGGCCTCCCATAATTACTTACAATCTGTGAGCTAGGCACATATGTAAATATTTTCAGGGTCACAACTTAGCTCTTTACTTTTAATATACTTTGTTATTAGTAATCGGTTTTGAAGAGATTGAAAATCCCACCCATACGTTTCTGTAGTGTCAAGTCTGCTCAGCCTTGACCTCTGCTCCCAGTGGTATCATTGGATTTACTGTTGACTTCAGCAGGAGCAGTCACAGCGGGTCTGAGTGCTTTCTAAAACCTTTTCCCTATGTTTTTCTGTGTAAAACCCATCACTGTAGCTGCCAGATTAAATGATGCTAGGTTTTAAAATGATTTAAGAATGAAATCAAACTGATAAGACGGCTAAGTTGTAATAAAGCTAAGCAAAGTAAACTTGCTTTCTTTCTAAATCAAAGTGACTTCCACAAGGTTTTAATTTCCTCTGGCCCAAGTGGTAAAGCAATTGAGTTTGGTTCATTGTGTGCATGTGTGAGTTGACACTGCTGCAGCAAAGCCCAAGATGATGTCCTGCACCCACCACCATGCAGGCTTACCCATGGCACATGGGACCAGGTGAGGGGGCTGGAGACCACTTTGGGGGCTTGGTTTCAATTACTCTCTGCCCCTCTACTACAGGGTGTGAACTTGAGAATCACCAGTTAAATCCATATTTAGTTACCGGTTCTGCCCAAGATGCATCCCTAGTTTCCCCCACTGCCAGAAGTTCTTTACAAATAGGAAATAGAAGATCTGGGGGCTCAAATAGAATAAATGGGGTCCAAATCTACCCCCAGACTCTCTGGACATATTGTACTGGGGAAGAAGAGAGAAAAACTAGAATTGCTATGTCTCCCCATGCAATAGAAGAATAAATTCATTAAACACTGTATAGTACTCAAATACTGTAGCAGTAAAATCCTTCTGTAGTTACCATGCCCTGGCTGGTGGTGTTGCTGTGTTAAAAGCCTCCTAGCTCCCATCTGTTTGCAGGGGTCCTCTGGAGCAGGGTGGTCTCTTGCTCGAAGAGTGATGATAAATACTTAGCTTTTACAGATTAGGTTATTCCTCACAACTTGTTCTCTGTTTCACTGGAGGTCAGCTATACTCATCATCTGTTTGGATTTGTTCCCCTGGGCCCATTTTTGGTTTTTTTGCAATTAAACCAGATCCTTTGTTCTGTGGTGTCAGCAGATAGGGATGTTCCTCCAGGCAGCTGTGAAGACAGAAATGTGTGGGCAAGGCTGTTGCCTCTCTGTAGCTTTCTGCTCCTCTTCTCCCATCAACAGCTCCCTGTGCATGTTATTCACTTCAAGGGGTAGTTGTGTCCTCTCTACACCACCCATTTCTCAGTTCACCTCCCCTTGAAAAGAGACTCCAGATGTTATAATCCTCTGGTAAGCCAGGATTTTTGTGTTTGTTTCCATCCTCCTGTTTTATTTTCATAAGCCTATAGATTGACTTTATTTCTCTTAAAGGTCTCTGGGCTGAGAGATTGCTATTCATCCACTTTTAATTAAAGCAATGTAGGGAATTAGGCCTTTCACAGGGGTGGTTCTGGTGATGCCTCTGACTGTTTTTGTTAGTTTTCCTCCCATCTGAGCAAATGCTTGGAAGTGTGAGTTGGAGCTTAAGCTTTTCAATTACCAGAGAGTGAAATTACTACATCATGGTGAATCAATTTCTTTGCAAAGGAAAAGCTGTTCTTGGCTGCTGCTGTGTGCAGTTCTGCAACAAAGAGAGGAGGGTTCACTGCTGCAGCCTCAGAGGGTGGGAGGGTGGTGGGTGCAAGGAGGGAGTAAGGATTTGGGCATCAGAACACTAGGGCATTTGGTGGAGTAGCTCAGGGTGACCTATGAGTTTTGCACTAGGATTTTGAGGGGGTAGAGGTGGTGGGAGCCCAGTCCCTCACCCTGGCAGTATCCAGATGTTCCCTACAGGAGTCTGTTTTAGATTAGGCTTCCAAAGGCACAGTTTATCTTGACATTGGTACCACACTAAAAGAGTATGGGTGTAGGACTGAGGGTGTCTAGAGAGCCAAGTACTTCTCTTCCCAAGTGATTCATAGCCCCTCATTCCCATTCTGTCTTTTAAAGCAATGCTCTCAGGCTCATAAAACAGAGCTTCATGCAAGCAGAGGCTGGTGCAGACAGGGATCCTCCCAGTGGCATATGGGGGTCACAAACTGGTCTTTTTCTGTATCTTGGGGAAGGCAGTGAAATCCTCCTCCTCAAGAACATGATTATTTTGGGTGAGCAGGTGAAGGATCTCAAGAGCAGGTCTCAGGCTGACCCAGGGAAGCAGCTGGCTTTCCCGCCTGGAGTGTTCAGATTGTTGCAAGGTAGTTTCACAGTGTGAAAGGCTCCAGCAGGAAATTTTGAGAAGAGCCCAAGTGTCATCCGACCCTGACTCCTGTTTTCTTGAATTGTCAATGTGTTCCTGGTGTGTGTTTGTGCATGTGTTTGGAAATTTGACTTCTGTTTCAAATTGGTTAGCTATTTTAATACAATGGAAGGAAAGCTATCACCCCAAGTGGCAGTGTGCTTGCAGGAAAACCTGTATTTACCCGTGGACCCTTGGGGAGAAGGGATAATCCTCTTCAGTCTCATTAACTTCTGTCTCTTGCTTCTGTCCTTGCACGTAGCTTGTTTCCTACACAAGGACACAGCTTCTCTTGGCTTTCCCAGCCCCATGAGCCACACACAGGTTCTTGTGGTGCTGCAGAGTAGCCAGTGCAGGTGTTTGTTTCCCTTTCTGAAGTCCTTTGGGTCCATCTCAATGGCAGCGTGTGATGAAGGGACTCTTAGACTGTCCTTTCTGCACTCTTCTCTCTTTTTTTGCTCTCATCTGTGGCTTGGAATGGTTTGCTGTCCCCCAGGGGCTCAGTGGAGATCCATGTGTTTCTGATCTCATGGCACAGCCAGGCTGGTTTCTCATTCTCAGCAGTGAGGGGCCACCTCTGATGCCACTCCCTTTGGTTCTGATCTGTATGAGTCCTAGGCCCAGATTCTGTTCTCATAAATGGCTTTCCCATTTGGAAATAGGTGTTTCCCTAGTGGAGTGTCTGGAAAGGGCCAAGAAAAATTTTTTCTTTTCCCCATTTGCAATGCCTAGGGTTCGTTGGGGGCTCTGGATTTATGCTGTGGTTCATTACTGATGCAGGTTTCCTGGGGGTGATAAGATGATCTAAAGCAATTTGACTGGTTGAGCTGACTCAGAAGTGACTCTCCTGAATCACTCCATGGCAGCTGAGCTGTCTCAGGATCTGACTGTAGGAGACTGATCTGCTTGTCATAAAAATAAAATGTTATGTATGTCCTCGAATATCAGAAATTTGTTTAACTCTTTGGTTTTGTATTTCCAAAAAACTCATGTCAGTGCCTTCTTTTTCAAGTAATAGTTATTAAATTAATCTCCAGTGCAGTATCTGAAATACACCTGTCTTTCCCTCTTGGCATATGAACAAAAATTTATAAAATTTTAGCTAAAATGAGCAATGTGGAAAACAGAGTCATCCAGAGAAAAAAATTTAAAAACCTGCCTCCTGAACAAGACAAACATCTGTGAAAAAGATCCGTCTGGTACTTTTTCTGGATAAATAGCATAAAAAAAATGAGGTGGTAAGTAAGACCTAAACTTTTCTTCATGTCCTAAATATACTGAATGTTCATCCTCCCTCCTTGTTTTAGTGGATTGGAGAGGTGATTTTGGATGGCCTGAGGAGGTGAGGGCTCTCCACTTTGGAGGTCTGTAACTACAGGTTAAACAGACTTACCCAGTAGTGCCATAGGTAGAGCTGATTGTACCATGAATCAAGGTAATGGATTTGCTGGTCCCTGGAGTTCTCATGCTGTGTTTCTGTGATTTGGTTATTTGGAACCACACGCTGAAAAGATTGTGATGAAGATTAATTCAGAGTGCATGGCAACTGGACATGAAGGGTCACCGGTTTGTGGTTGTAAGGTCTCAGCCTCAAAAGGAGGGATTTTAGTCTACCCAGTAGTAGAAACTTGTCAAAATGTAATTTTTTTCCTAAGCTGCTTCTGGTTTTCAATCAAAACGTTATGATTTCTGGACAATACCACTCTTGATTTGTAAGTGGCACCAGTATAATTTGTGTCACCACACCACCAGTCCCTCAGGTGCATGTGCTCTTTCAAGTGTACATGTATGAATACTGCATTCAGAAAGCCTCGTGTCACAGAGCAATCATTGTAGCAGTTGCAAGAAATACTTTTATTTCCTTCTTCTTGTCTGTCTAAAAGGAAAAAACCCAATATTTCAAATCCATTTGCGGCCACATGGTTTTATGTAACTCAGTAGGAAATACTCTTTTGTCTGTCTTGCAGATGAGTGCAGTGGAAGGTTCTGCTTCATCCTGTGGGCCTCTGGGTGCCTGAAAAACTTCTCTGCTGGTCTCCACTGGTCCCACCTTCCTTCTCTTTCCATACCCATCCCTGCATTCACAGGATCTTAGTGGCAGTTGCATCTGGCCCACCATTGCTATGGCAAGTGTAGCATCACCAAGCTGCTGAACAGGCAGCCTTTGATGCTCTGTATTTCTTGCAGTCAGGTCATTTTGCGGTATGACCTGGACTTTGTTTTGCACAGGTGCCCAGTGTTAATTCAGGTGCTTTGCAGTTCTTTGGTATTTATTAATTTGTTCAAAAGCCACAGTGGAACCTAGCATTTTGGTTGTGAACAAATTCGTCTCAAGGATTGTCTTTTGTTTGTACTGTGTCTGGGACAGTGGGTTTCTGCTCTGGGAATAAATACTTTGGAACATATCTTCTGATTCTTTGCAAGAGAACCCCTCCTCTTCAGCTATCTCCCATGCCCTCATGCTGCTGGTTTGGGAAGTGGCATTTCCACCATGTTGATCCCAAGAAAGGGACCCACTCTTAGCCTGCACAGGGAAAAAGTGAGGGCTGGTTCTGCCTAAATCAGCATGGAAAAATATTGTGTGGTGTGAGGCTGAATTCCATCCAAACATAAATAAAGTAGCCTGCCCCAGAATATCTTCCTGGTCTAAATCTTGCTCAGAAGTCGAAAGTCCCAAGTACCAATAAAGTCACTGACTAATGAACATTACTCAGTTCCTTTGGGTGCTTGGCTAGGGGCACTCATAGTTTCCAGTCATACGATTACTCTTTTTTTACTTTGAGCCATCCTGTTTTCCTTTAGTCTTTCAGCTTTAAAGAAATATTGAGTAACTCTGTGTTCTGCTTCTTAATGGCAAAGTCAAGGGATTCGAGAGACATGGATCTTTTCCTGCTACCTGGAAACACCTTCTTTATCTCAGTGCCAGCTGATGTGTTAGTTTCCTGGTTTATTTTCCATCACCTTTTCTGAACCTCTCTTTCTCACCTTTTTTTCCACTGGAACCAGAAACAAGTTGGGATTTTCCAAGAAGTGGAGATGAATTGGCACCAGGACATCTGCTCTACACAATGCATTTTTGATGATGAGACAGGAAGGGATTAAAATCTAAATCTGAAGTTTGGCAAATGATTTCAGTAAAAGCAAAAGATTTCAGCCCCTGTTTCTGGACAACTTGTTCTTGACTGCCAGTGGAGGTACAAAGAACAGCCAGCTTCCAGACATGGCACATGAGGAACCTTCAATTCCTTGTGGTGTCTTACAGGAGTTTACCTGCAGGAATAAATGTCTACATGGTACATGAGACCTGTGAGTCCTTGAGCTGCCATTGACACCTTGTCCTGGGTCATTCAGAACTGCAGCACTGCACCAGCATTTAGTGTCTTGCAGCATCCAGTGTCATCTCCCAGCACCTCATGCCCATGGTTGTCTTTGGATGGGCAGCGACTCTGCTGAGAGGTCTTGCACTGCTGTATCAAATGGAGCTTCTGGTGTTGTGATTTCAAGTATGCAACCATTGCCTCAGCTAAATTCACTCCTGTTGTGCCTGAGATACAGGTACATGTCCAAGGACCATGACTCTTTTAGGAAATTGTGTGACTTGGAAACTTGTTTCACAATTCAGATCAGAATGTGAGTTTGTGGTGGCTTGAGCTGAGTTTCTGAGAGCAGTCCTGAGTGGCAGATGAGCCATTTCACCTGACCTGGGTCCAGGTGATCTGTGTTGGCTGGTGAAGGGATATGTGCTGCCTGCTTCCTAGATCTGGCCCAATTATTTATTTTTTGCAGAACTAACACTAAAGTAAGTGTGGATTATAGAGCAGCTGCCACTGAAATTTACTGGGATGTAGTTTCTGCAGTAATTATCTACAATTCCTGACACCTGCCACAGTCCCATTCTGTGGCGTGCCATGCTGGTATATTTGACTTATGTCATTGTGGGCATTGCATGAAAGTATCACCCACCAGTGAAATACCTTCATCTGTGGAATCTAGCACAGTGAATCTTGAATGGTAAGATCACACCTCAGATTGTGAGGAGGGATAAAGAAGAATCCCACATCCAATTGACCATGGCAAATCCAATTCAAACTGTAAAGGGATATTTTTCCTCCTATTAGGCAGAATGTGATTAATTTCCCATGTGGAAAATCGTTCAAGACAGACGTGCTTGTAAATTATGGCTTAAGAGATCCTATTACTTCCAGATCCATCAAAACCTACTGTGCCTCCCAAAATAGCAATAAGAAGATAATTGTATTAACAGCCTTTCTTGTTATTTGATGTATGACTGACATAGACTGTAAGGTTATTTTCTTACAGTTTGGATCCTTCATTTAAGGATGGATGCTTTGGCATTTGTGGACATTAACAACAGTCCTTGGTTTCTGACATTTGAAATAAAAACGTTACAGAAAATTTTTTAAAATAGGGGATTGAAAACTAATAGGTGTCAATGAGCCTACATTTTAAAACAATGCGTCCTCTGGGGATGAAGTTTTAAAATCTTGTATTTGAAAAAATACACAGATTTACCAGCAGGGATTCTTGTCTAGGAGGTGCTAGTGACATAACTGATTTGGCTGATCATGAAATTCACTTAGGATACTCAAATTTGGAGCAGACTGAAAAACATTGGAGGAGGATCTCATAATCTACATGGTAAAAAGGCAATTGGTGGTGGTGGTAACCATGAAGCAGTGGAGATGGCGAGGGGGAGAAGAACCATTGCAATCTAGGAAGGAGATTTCAGTGCCTCTGAGGGTGTTTCCATGAAAACTGCAGCTCAACAGGCAGCAGCAGTCAGAAAGCCAAAGGTGGCATTAAAAAAGAATTAGGCAAAGAATGGGGAAGAAAATCCAGAGCTTCAGCTGTGGAAATCCAATATTTCCCCACATTGTGAATACTGGGTGCAGGTCTGTGTTGCCTCTCAGAAAGTGAGGTGCTGAGAAGGATGACAGAAGTGATTACAGAGGTGAATTGGCTTTTGTAGGACAGGAGTAAATATACTAAAAGTCTTCAGTCTTGAACAATGTGATGGTTGGGGTAGAGTAGAAGTTTATGAAATCACCAAAAATTTGAGAGTGAGGAAAACATGATTAATTTTATTTCTCAGAATGCAAAAACCAGGTGCAGCCTGTGAAATCTGTAAAGCAAGCTTAAAGTGAACAAAAGGAAGTATGAAATCACTACCTGTGTGATTAAATAATGAAATTCATTTCCAGAGGACTCTATAGGGACCACAAAATCTGTAGGTTCAAAAATGCACTAGAGCAGTTTCTGTAGGATGGAGCCAACATTGGTTGCTAAAAGTTTTCTAATTCTCAAAATGTCTAAACTCTGCTGTGCGGGAATAGAAAGAGTGTATCAGGAGAAGGATCCCATTACATGTACCCTGTTCTTGAATTTCTTGCCTGTCTTTTTACTGTCTACTCTTGTAGACAGGGAGCTGGATTACAGAGATCTTTGGCCCAACAAAGTGCAACACTCCTGCATCGCTGCGACAAAGTGGATTAAATCTTCCATCCCTTTTTAGTGGGAAATACCCACTAGTGGAGCTGCATTCTTGAATTGCTGCAGCTAAACACAAAGATAGTGATCCTCCATCTAGAGGTGGAGGAGATGGCGTCTGTCCATTCTTGACCTTCTACTGGGCAACCACAAGTCTGCAGGCTGGACCACCTCAGAGGGGTTACCTGAGGTACCCAATAGTGTGACTTTGTAACTCCATCCAGACCTGAATAGCACTGCAGACCAGGACACAAAGGCAGACAGCATTTGGGGAGCTGCCATTCCTGTGTGGTGGCACAGGGAGAGAAAGACAGGTTTGTTTGTGGGGTGGATTTTGTTAGCAGTCAGTCCCGTTTGGTGGCTCAGTGTCTCTGTGGCTTCAAATGCAATTAATCAGGGCCCAAAAGGGTAATTACCAGCTCACATTCCTAATTCAGATTTCTGTGCCTATTCATGTTAGTGTTTTTTCTTTAATTTAGTAATAAAATTGGGGTTGTTTTTATGCTGCTGACCCAGTGATTCTCATTAAAAATAAAAAAAAGAGCAAAACATTGGTTTCAAGTCCACCTTTTTTCCTTCTCCCTGGGAAATGAGAAGCCTATATTAACTGTGAAAGGGCAACAAAAGTGTGCATGGTCCTAGGGTCCTGCTGTCACCTTGGCTGAAGACACTTTTCCTTCCATGGGGTGAATAATTGCTCAGAGCATTAATCTCTGAAAGAGGCTTTTTATTCTGCAGTGGGCAAAGCTGTTGACATCTGGCAGTGCTGTTTTCTCCTTTGATCACACATAAGCACCTTGCTGAACCCAGGAGAAGGCAGCTGGGGAAAGCTGGGGATGCTCAGCATCCTGAGGTCCAGGGCAGCAGCTCTGTCCTCTAGCAGCCTTAACGTTGCATTTACTTGCACGTGGAGGAACTGAGAAGAATTTTTCAGATTGTCCTCCACTGTCTTCTGGCAGCAGCAGGCACTGCTGGTGCCAAGTCACACTTGAGCATAGTTTGCATTAAGTGGCCTGAGCTGGAAGCAGCTGACGTGCTCACACACGGAGGAGCTGGGTGTGAAGGAGGCTGGTTATCAGATCAGTAATTATAAAATCATTTCCCTGTTCCTGTGCATCCTGAGCTGTGATAAGTGCTGGTGTGAGTGCTTGGAGGCGTGCAGCCGAGGTGGAGCAGTGTGAGTGAGCTTTGCTGTCCCTGGGGAGCTCAGTGACCACACACTGCTGATGTTGGTGTGGGCTGCTTGTGCCCACATGGCCTGTGGTGTCCACTGCCTGCCACAGGACTGGGTTACCCTGCATGCATCAGCTGGCAAGGGGCACTAAGGGTGGCTTCGTGGTCAAGAGTTAGACAGAAGGTACTACTGGGTGGCCTGGCCACAGACCTGACCCAAAGGCTATTTCATCAGGCAGTGTGATGTGGTGGGTTGACCTTGGCTGGACATGAGGTGCCCATAAAGCTGCTGTATCACTCCCCTTCTCAGCAGGACAGGCAGGGGGGAAATAAGATGGGAAAAAACAACTTGTGGGTCAAGATAAAGGCAGTTTGATAAAGTGAAAGCAAAGGTCACATGTGGAAGCAAGGGAAAATGAAAGATTTATTTTCTACTTCCCATCATCAGGCCATGTCTGGCCACTTCCCTGGAAGTGGAGCTTCATTATGTGTACTGATTACTCTGAAAGACAAGTGTCATAAATAAGGAATGCCTCTCCTTTCTCCTCCTTTCTCTCAGCTCTTACTACTGAAATGGTGTTATATGGTTTGTAATATCCCTTTGGTCAGCTTGGGTCAGCTGTCCTGGCTATGTCCCCTTCCAAGATTTTGCCCACCCCAGCCTTCTGGTGGTGGTGATGGCAGTGTTAGACAGCTGTGAGGCTGTGTGAGCACTGCTTCTGGAGCAGCCAAAACACTGGAGTGTTATCAACACCTTTCTAGCTACAGGTACAAAGCACAGCACCCTGCTCTGCTGCTATGGGAAAAATCATCTCCATCTTAGCCAGATCCAATCAATACCGGTGTGCACAAGTCCCAGCTGGGTTATTGCATTGCAGGCTCAGAGGAGGCAGGGCAAGGGGTGCAGGTCTGGCTTTGAAGTTGGAACAGGCTGGTGCAAAGGTGACTGCACCAGTCAGAGCCCCAGCGTGTGCTGGAAATAAAAGTGCTTATCTGCCTTCTCCTGAAACATAGAAACTGGTCATCCCTGCTTTAAAGTGCATGCTTGCGAGCCTTTGAAACAGCAGTAGCTTTAGCAGGGATCAGAGCAGGCAGAGAGGAAATCCCTACCAGAGATTGTCTTAATAACACTTAAAAGTAAGACATGTTGAAGAGATGTGTCTGGAACCAGAGAGTGATGTCTGTGGTTTGAGATGGTGTCTTGGTCTGCAGATGAGCTTCTTGACTCAGGGGTCAGCCAGTTTTGGTCTGGTTGTTGGTCAGCAGCTTCTTCTGTACCTGCTGTTATCTAGTGAAAACTCAGCTTAAAACTAGTCAGCAGTTTCAGCAGGAGGACTCCAGGAGAGCCCTTTGATTTAGGAAACAAGAACAGTGCTCTGTTTTGTGAAGCACAAGGGATTTCATTTCTTCCTACAGCTCTCTGAAATCCTAGCTGGTGATTTCCAGCCTTTGACAAGCACAGGCTCCTAATTTGTTTGCTGCCAAGTTGTTTCTTTGTTTAATTTGTGTGTTAATTGGTGCCTTCCAAATACCACAGCTGCTCTGTGGAGCAATGTCCTTGCCCATCTGACTGCTGAATTTCACCTCCTACAATATGGGACATGTGTAAAATGACAGCTGACTTAATCAAGGTCTTCCACTGGAGAGTTTTGCCTCTTCTGTGGCAGAAATTTAGAATTTGTTTTCAATTAAAAGAAATGAACAGGAATATTTTTCTAACTCTAGACAGCAAGGTAGATGTATTTTCATTCTGCATGTGATCAGCAGAGGGATCTAGGGACTGGCTTTATGGCTTTCATTAGTGTGTGCTCATTTCGTGACCTTGTGAAGCCACCTTTGCATCCCTACCCCTCAATTTCCACTTGCAATGTTCCTGTAAGAACACATGCTGTGGGACTGCATTATTGCATTACCAACCTCCCTGTAATAATAACTTTGGCCTACGTGGTATGTGTGCAAATATTATTTTATTCGCAGCTCCAGTTCTCAACCAGGTTAAGGGTGGAGTCTCCCAAGCAGTGTTATTGCCCATCATGCCAGAGGATGTGGCTGGGACCTTACTGTGCTTTTCCAGTGTAGTTTGGCAGGGGTGTGGTACACATCCATCTCCCTGCAGTGGCCCTGCTGTAGGGTCTCTTATCCCAGTGGATGTAGCCCAAAGGCTCCCTGTTGGCAAGGCTGGTGCTGGCCCAGGGTCTCTGAGGTAGTGTCTCAGGTTTTGTGTCACATCAACAGGTCTCATAAGACAGTGTAAATGTTTTAATAGGCTCTGTTCCTTAAGGCCCCTCCTTTAAAAGATTGAGGTGGGACCATATGGTCCTTTCCTGGGGGTCCATACCACTCAGTGTCAGTAGGAAGACACCTGGTGACTTTACCAGACCCCAGTGAGCAAGGTGATACTTGATGGTACTTGATGTGGATTTGGAAAGAGCAGAGGAGGAGTGTTGTTAGTGTAGCTGCAGGGACATGGTCTTGCGCCTTTAGGAAGAGTATTTTTTATGGTTAAGGTGGCACAAAGATATTTGAGAGGCTCCTTCCTGGTCCTACTTGGGAGTCAGGCACTGAAGTAGCCAGATGAAACAACCATTTTCTCCAGTAAATGTGTAATACCCACAGGGACTACTGCTTCCCAAACTTGTTGGGCTGACATACAATGAGCCACATCACTCCAACACTGCCCAGGGAGCGAAAGGTACTCTGGAACAGAGCTCTGCAGACTGTGGAGCCCTAATGATTTGGAAATCACAGGTTAGGAGCCACTAACTACCTTGGTGAAGGCAGGACAGTGGCGCCAGCTGATACAGAAGGAAAACCAAGTGTTTAATGAGATGTAGTGGTTGATGTTTCTCTGGTCATTTTGGTGCAGGGTCTAGATAGTTTGATCATTATTTGATGACAATGATCAGTGTTTTTGCACATTAATATCTTGAGCCTGGATATTTGGAAATGGATCGTTTTGGAGGATATTAAACAAAATGAAACAGAGTTCACTGGATGTGATTCTTATCTTAGGGGAGAAGCATGCATAGGTAAGGATGATGCTTTGGATCTGCATAGGCTTTCCTGGCTTTTTGTGCCTTTTGCTCACAGCATAGTGAAGATTATGCAAAGAGCAGGACACTCCTGCATCCTCTATGTGAGGAAGCCCTGCTGTTTCCTAAGGCATTGTTTCTCAGGTGTTTTGAAAACCTGACCTTCTTTCGGCTCCTTGTCTCTGTGGAACTCAGAATTGTCATTATGTTGGTTCCTTCAGGTGAGGGTGTGCCAATTGCAGGCTGCAGGTGTGAACACCCTCCTCCCTCTGCCCTCAGACACACTGACTGCTTTCTGCAATTAAGAGCTCTTGGCTGTTAGCAGGATAATGTAGCACTTGCAACCATCAATTACACACGAGTTCACTTTCCCCCTTGGAGAAGATGAGCTGTGTAGTTCAAGCAGGCACTGATTTCACTGCAGAAACTGAAGACCTGACCCACTGGATCAACACTTCCAACATTTTACAACCACCCACAGACTGGGAAGTTCAGTTTTAAGGATTCTGGGGACTTGTGCTTATACTGAGATCCTCGTGTGGGGTTGATGCTTTACTTTTCTGTACTCTGGTGGTAAAGCTATTTTAAGTGAATTTGGTGATGGATCTCTGGGTTTCCTGGTGCTCACAGACCAGCTGGGAGCTGCCTCACAGTGAAAAAATTGAAAGGATAATTTAGTGCAACTTTCACCTGCCATTTCCAGATCAAACTCTGTATGATTTGCCTACACCATGATTCCTGCATTGCTTTGCAGAGGTGAGAACGGGGACATCTGAAGAGGAGATAACAGCAGCAATGGGTTGTTTGGGTCATAGCAGCAGGGCACAGAGCAATATGAAGTAGTTCTTGGCCCGTGCAAAATATTCTACAAACATAGCTTGAGATTTGCACCCCATGGCCTGCATCTGTCACTCCTGTATTTCAGCATCAGTGCTCATGACTTTTCTCCTTCCAGCTGTGCCTGATGCTTGAATTCACAAAGTGTGTACTAGCAAAGCTGCTCTGGAGCTGATGCTGTTGTCCCTGGAGGATAATAGCCATCCCTCCAGACACTGCAAAAGAGCCAAGTTCAGAGGTAGGAGCTCTTTGGAAGAGAATCCAGGCTTACCACTTGCCTGTCTTTGGTTTCCCTTTCTAATTATTCATGTAAGGCCCTGTTCTGTTTATCACTTCTAATGGAGGAAGATTTCTCTTCCTGGTGATACTCTTTTATACAAGCCATGTTACTTCCCATGCTTTATTGCTTCTCAGTGATTTTCTTTAACATTGCATCTTATGCACAGTAAAAACAGGATCCAAGGGCAGGAGGACACTGTCCCCACCATCCCCCACATCTCAGGGCAGTATTGTTATTGCTTGTGTGGCTTTCCTGGCTGCCCCATCTGTCTCCATCACCTCTTGTCACCTTCCATAGTAATTCCTGCTGATTAGCAAAGGCCTTTATCAGCTGAGGCTCTTTGGCAAGACAAGTTCAGCCAACAGTTCTGACTCTGTCACGAGTTTCTACTTATTAAAAAAGTCCTTCCACCTCTCACCGGTGGAAACACTATGAATCATTTCCCTCCCCTTTCTTTGTCAGGAGCAAATGCCATCAGTGTTAGGGCCCTGGCACTGACTTTCTGACTCCAGGAAATCATGGGTGAAACAATCCATGGAAACTGGAATCCCCATTTAAAAGTAAGATATTATTCTGTAAGGAACACACCTCCCTTCTGGCTGCTATCAGATTGCCATCTAATTGACAATCACACATACCTCCATGAGAAAAATAATTTTTTTGTTCTGTTTCTTGTGCTCTTGATTTGTCTATTTTACACTGCAAGGTGGCAGTGCATGTTTAAATGCTCCATTTAGGAGATTGTATGCCAGGCGCCTGAGAGTTTTGGCAGGACCCTGGGGTGGCTGTTACAGCTTAAATGGGTTGAGGGGAATTTGTGTCGTATTTGATTGCAGGCCAGTGCTTATTTGGTGTATAAAAATAATTCAAACAGCCATGTGTAGGAATTAGAAGCCTTCGTAAAAATACTTGAACCACAAAATAGTTTTAGTTACACTGGAAGAAGCTTCTTATCTCAAAAAGAGAACCTGTAACTGCATGAGGGCTAAATTCTTTATTTTTGTTTACTGATACAACTGATACAGTGTAACTGCAAAAAGAGTCAGACCTCATCTCCCAAGTACCTCTGAGAACTTGATCTTGGGTTAAATATATTTCTTGGCAATACAAAGAGACCTGGTACCTCCCAGGCTTTCAGGGAAGAAAGGCAGAGAATCAACAGCCCAGTAACAAGAACAACGTGAAGAGGCAGAAGCAGGAGCTCTTTCCTGCTCCTGGGAGACAGAACTGACAGAACCTCTACAGCTGGACCTTCTGTAGTTAAGGCAGCACATGTCTCTTTTAAACATAAATCAGATGAGATGTTAGAGTATTTTTAATGCTCCCATTAGTCTTCAAGCTGTCCACTGTAGAATATTTATCATATGGCTTGCTTCACGTACTGCATTCTGAAGTGTGGTGATGGTGCTTGAAATTCAGGATTAATGTCAGTAAGCATTTGTCCATCATCCCTTTCTTAGTCTCTGGCCAAGACTCTTTGCATCAAACAATTGGTGTCCTTAGGCCAGTCCATCACCCTGACATACCTGGAAATGAGACTCGAGCTCAGCAATCAGAGAGTCAGACCAAGAGATGAATCTGTTCTCTGTCAGATTTGGAAGGGAGCTAAAACCAATTTCCCTGCCTCCTTGTTATCCCTGCAGCAGCTGCTGCTCACTGTCTGGCTCCAAATGAGCAGCAGAGCTGGCGGCTCAGCACTGAGCCACTGATACAGTGGTGGGAAGGTCACAAAGGGATCCCTGGAAGGTCTCAAGGCCTAGATATGCAGCACCTCTCCTTGGTGAAAGGTGTGATCAGGAGATTTGTTTTAGAGACTGCCTTAGAGCTAACAAATCACCAGTTCAGGGCAGTGGCTGCTGACAGCTGGCACCTGCTGTGATTGTAGGGGCTGTGCACTATATATCCCCCTTTCTTGAAGAGGAAAGACAGGATTCTCCTGCTAGGCATCCCCTCAGGGACTTGTAGTGTTTCTTTGCCTGGTGGTGCCTGGTGCTGTCCTGCTTTGAGACCATGTTCCACAGTATCACCAAGCCCCACAGGAGCTGACTTGTTCCCTGTGCAAACCACATCCTTGACTATTACAAACCATTAGGCTGTGGACCCTTCTGGTGTACTCAGCACAGGCCTGTGGGCTAATGGGAGCACCAGAGTGTTTGGATGCTTTTAAACTGGTTTGTTCTTGGGCCTCATGGCACTTGTTAAAAGTCCGTGTTACTCCAAGTATGAGGTGATGCAGGAATAAAGTGATATTCTGAGGATACATTTAAGCTTACAGAATAAGCAACTGCCAGATAGACAGTCTCCTGCATAGCTTTATTATTCCCACTTTGTGCACCCACTGTGTATACAGATGGAAGCTTAGGTCTTGTGAGAGAGGAGGTGTGTGGTCGTGAAATTAAAGACTACGTATACATATATATGTATATATACACACACGGAGATGAAGGGATGACTTAAGATGTCCTCTACTATGTTAAATCTGATACTTTGCCTCTTATCCATATTAATTTCCTAGGAATAATATTTTCTTTAAAGAAAAAAAGATAAAAATAAATACTCTTATCCTGCATTAGCAGCAGGGCTGGAGCCCTGTCTTTCCCACGTCTCTCTTTCCAATTGCTGCTGTCTTCAGAGCCCTTCCTAACATGTGCCAGACCTCCCTTGGCCCTGTCCAAGCCTGGCACATCAGTGAATGAAATATTTGCATGAGGCAGCGTCATCTCATGTAACTTATGACTGTCCATCTGAATCGAGACAGACTTCCTGTTCACTTCCTAGCTGGGCTGCAGCATGGCTAAAAGCCACTCATCCTTCAGTAAAATGGGGCTGTAGTGCCTGAGGGGCTTAAAAGAGCTGCAGTAGAATTCAGGAGAGAATAAGCAGCACTCTGTGTACTCACAGAGAACAGATCCCTTCCTTTTATATGTAGTACATAAGGTACATCACACCATATACAAATGGTATATTAGCCACTACTCCACCCTCACAAGGAAATTGCCTGGGCTGTTCTGCATTTACCAGCCATCCTGGAACTTCCCCACTTGATGCTGTTGCTGGGTGAAATGCTCTCTTCCAGCGCTGTCCAGAGGGCTCCTTGCTGGCTGATGTGCTCCTGCTGCCCAGCTCTCTGCCTTTCCTGGATTTATGGTGACCCTACCTCCCTTGTCAGGCAAAGCTTTCCATTGATGGGGTCTGCACTCACTTGGAGAAGGTAAAGAGTGTACAACATGGGTCTCTCACATTCCCTTCCTTTTCCAGTCCTGTAGGACCTCCCTTGATTTCAGAGGAAGCCCAGGAGAAAAGGGAGAACTGGAGAGAGCAGTAGTAACTCACACGGGGTCTGCAGTGGTTCCTGCTGGTTGGTTGTGGTGGCTGCCACTGACCTTCTATCAGCACAGTCTGTCTTGCAGACAAGGGAAGAAGCTGGGCTTTTGGGAAGCTGTCCCTCCTTAGAGGAACTTTGGTGACTCCATCAGTGAGACTTCTCTGCCTGAGGACCTCCAGAATTTGTGATGGGGACTCTCCTTGCTGCCCATCAGAACTGGATATGTTTGCAGAGTGTCCTTGATTTTCTTCTTGTTTTTTTCTTTGTTGGCTGCAACTCCCTGGTGCTCGAAAATAGCCAGTCCTTTCCAGATCTCAGCTTTGAATGCCACACTAGACTGGGCAGCTACAGATCTTCCCCACTGGCTTAATCAAGCCTTTTCCAGTTTCCAGTAGTAGAAGGAAAATCTTCCTTTTGCTGACAGGAGTAAAATGGAAGCACTTTCTGGGCTTTGTTTTGTCCTAACTTCACAGCTGCCCTGATATTTTCCATCTTCATTTAAGGACTGAATTAAGATTCATCATATCCTGGGGTCTTTTTTGTTTAATATAACATTCTCTGTTTAATATAAGATTCTTTATTATTACTTTTAGAAAAGCTGAGTTGCATTTACAGGAGATCTTTCATGTGTTTAAATCTTTGGTTCCTTTATGTTTTTATATGGTCACCTGTTCAACTTTTGACTCATGGCTTGAACTGAAAACAGGAAAGCCAGAAATTGAGAATGTTTCCAAAATGTTGTTTTCTCTTTGCAATATATTTATAAAAGTTGAAAAAAAAACAAAAACAAAAACAAAACAAAAAAAAAATCCCCAAAAACACAAGATCTCCCACACCAGCATTTCTGGAGTGCTGAGAAAAGAACTACTTCTTTCCCTATAGCTACCCCTACTCTTTTCTCCCTAAAAAACCAGTTTATTGTAGTTATGTAGTAGAAGTAAAATGTGATCCTCAAGGCAGATAATTTTCAGTATTTACCAGACAGAGAAGCACAAAAGCAAGAATGTTTTGATGTGTCCAGAGTGGGTCAATGCAGCAAGATGGAAGTGTCACTTTCCTTCTCCAGCAGCTTTTGACTAAATTGCTCAAGCTGAAATGATACAATGTCTCAGACACCCATTGAATATTTCCGGTGACCACAAGGCATCCCATCCGACAGGGATGGCTCAACACCAGCATAGTAATGAGAGAACCACAGGGAACCCAGAGAGATAAATTGGTGGCACCAGGAAGTGGCTTTACCTCATAGCACAAACTGTTTTGTTGCCAGAATTGGGGATAAAGATAAACCACTTTCTCCTGTCTGCCACAAAAGGCTTTAACACCTTCCAGATTAGCAGCTATGGAGGAAAAGGCAACCAAAAGGGGCAGTGTCTGGAGGGGACTTAGAGCATTTGCTACTGGACTGTCAAAGGCTGCCATTTCATTAACCTCTCAGATTGTGAAATGAGATGAAGTCAAAGCCACATATTCAGATTTTGGATCTGATTTGATTTCTTAGTCCAGTTTCTTATCACAATCTATGGATGAATATCTTATTTGCCTGTTGGCAGAAGAATTTTGGAGCAGGGTGCAGTATAGATGTTGTGGTTTTTTTCATAGACATTTCATGGACTACATAATGCTGGCAGATACTGTTTTCTTCTACCACAAGGAGAACATACAATTTATTCTTGTCTCATTATATTAAAAGAAATACAGCACAAAAGGAAAATGGAAGAAAACCACCAAAAAAGGATATGAAGATATAATCCCTTCTAGCCAAAAAAATACCAACTCTATGACATCCTTGTGTGTGGGGAAACTCAGTTCCTAGATTATTTTGATAAACTTTGTTACAATCAGTTTCACACAAAACCCAGTTGTTTATTTAATCTTAACTGCTTGCAGAAATGTCATCCAGTAAGGATGTGAGGGTTATTTTTTTTTTCTTTTAGTTTCAAAAAAAGAGTTTGTTTATTTTTCTTCTTTTATTTGGTTTCTCCGTGTAGATTTGTAAGGGCTCTGTCACCAACAGTCTTGTATTTGCTCGTGAGCTGGGTGTGTGGCTTGTCTGCCTGGAAGGGCAGGAGCATCCACAGTGGGAGGCAGCTGAGTGTGGAGCAGATGGAGCCCAGTGATGCTTCCTGCACAGCCAACATGGACATGACAAAGTGACCCTGAATTAGGAGCGAGTCATAACATAGTGTCAGTACATCCCAGGGTAGTGTCATCACTGCAAGGGAACCAAAACCTTTTGTATTATCTACAGGATGAAATCAGAAACCATCTCCTCTGTCCATAAGTCTCTGGGTTCCCTTCCAGAGGGGGGAAACCCTCTGCTCACACAGGCAGGACTGTGGTGGCAGTCATTCAAGTTTCATTCTGGCAGCCATGGTTGGAGCCAGGGATGAAATTCTGTCTGCTGACCTGCCTGCTTGGTGCTGCTGTGCTATCCCACATGGCAGGTGATGCCCCTAACTCTCCCCTTTCGTGTGTTCTCTCCTTAGGCAAGATCCTGTTCCGGAGGAGCCACGTGCGAGACGTAGCAGTGAAGAGGCTGAAGCCCATCGATGAGTACTGCAGGGTAAGGGAGTGCAGGGCAGCCCTCCTGCCTGGGGGGCTCAGGGACACCACCAGTGCTGGGTAGTGCTGGCATCCATCACAGGGAAGGATGGTCCTGCCCAAACACCACCAAGACTAACAGGGCAGGTGGAAACAGGCTGCTGTTTGCTCCCAGGGTCCTTGCAGCATTTTCCCCTGCAGACTTTATGTACTGTTTTGGTGCCGCATTTACTCGGTAAAGGCTTTAAGCCTTGCCTGCCCTAAATGTGGATTTTATTTCTGCATCAGCCTCAATGATTCAGGAGTTGAGCAGGCAGAGTGGCACCACTAAGGTGGTGTTTTCTTCTGTTTTCTGCCTATCTGTCCCCTGGTGCCACATGAGGAACTGCGGTGGCTAGTGCAGCACTGAGGGTGGACCTGTATCTTCCAACAGTGCTTCTCCTCATGAGCAAAATCCTGGAAATTTATTGAGAAGAAGATTAAGGCACCTCATCTTTTCTTTGTAGCCTAGAGTTTATGATTTGATGATAACTAATTCTCTGTCTGTAGAATAAAAGTAATTTCTAAGGAAGTAGGATTCCCAGTTTTTGCAGAGGTATTGAGTCCATCAGCACATTATTTAAACCTCAGACTTCCTCCTATTTCCCTTGAGGTTTTCTTTCCATTTTTAGAAAGTCAAAGGAGCAGGTGGAGGGGGAAAAAGCATTCCCAAGAACTTCTCCAGTCAGACGTTTGCTCATCCAAAATTGGAAGCAGATTGCCAAAGTGCCTGAGGCGTGCTGGGGGTGGTGATGGAACCCATGCCATCTGCACCCCCAGGGTGAGGAAGCTGTGATTAAAGTCTTCTCTCATGAGATCAGGCTTTCTTGTGTGACAATTAGTGTACTGTCTTCCTGCTGGCAGCCAAATGGATCTTTCTGAAATATGAAGGGTCTCACTGGCTCTCCAGCCACCCTCCTTCAGACAGGAACAGCCAGTGACAGGAGCAGTGAGGGCTGGCTGACATCAGGCTTCACCCAGCAGATGCGTGGTGGGGAGAGCAGGGACTTTCTCGTCCAGCAGTGAAAGCAGTGACCAGGGGCAGCTGGTTCTCTGGGACTCCTTTGTCTGTGCCCCAGACATTCCTGACCTGACCCAGCCAGGCCTGCTGGGGCTCCACTGGTCATGGCCAAGGGATGTGCTGTGGCTGATGGCACATTCATTGACACTGTGGTGCTGTGATTCCTGCCCTCCTCATTTCCTTTTCTCTCTCTTGGAGAAGTCTGGTTCAGGTCATAGAATCATAGAATGGTTTCACTTTGGTTCAGATCTGCTGCTGCTGCTGCCCAGACATGACTGAATACATCCCTGAAGCCAAGCTGTTTACTTAATCCATGTATTGACAGATGCTGCTTTTGTGAACAGAGACCCTGCAGTGTTGGATTAGCCCAGACCAGTGTTTCCTGTCTCCAGTAGCAGCCACAGTGGTTCTCAGCACTGAGTATCACAAACCTTTAGTGACTTCTCCAGAATATTATTCCAGTGGTCTCTGGCACATATGTCTCTGTAGTGCCTTTTTATTTCATTTGCAGTTTACTGTAATTTGTATTTGTTTGCCTTTGTACATTTTTTCTGTTTTTCTACCCCTCTCCAGTGGATGTTTTGACTCTTTAGAGGATTGTATGGAACTATAGAGCAAGAGCATAATTTTGAAAAGTTCAGTCCTGCTTCTGTAATAGCTCAAAGCTTATGTCTTATGTTATTGCTCAAATGGGTAGGCTGACAAATTTGAAAAAATTAGAGAAATATGCTGGAATGATGTGGGTGAAGGTGATGGAGTAAATGTTATGTGGGATAATAAAATGAATAAAGAAAACAATAGACCTCTGTCCACTGGAATTTGTGTGGCAGCAGAGGAGGGAGGCGGGTTCAAATCTAAAGTTCATGGGTTGTTGTGGTTTTGTTTTTTTTTTTTGGGTTTTTTTTTTGGGGGGGGGGGGGGGTTTTTTTTTTTGTCTGTTTGTTTTT
>VWYP01004757.1:281292-298395 GCA_013400435.1 Pycnonotus jocosus
GTTTTTTTTTTTTGCAAGAGTTCTCCATCCATTTCACCTGTCCTGGAAAGCCAAAGCACAAATGGTGGATGCAAATGCTTGACCATTTGTTGTCTTGTTTTTGCAGACTGTCTGTCAGTGTGACAATTTGCATGGCTGACAAGCATGAGTCTTACTCCTGCTGGGTGGATGTGTTTGTGGTTTCTGTGCCAGGACCAGGCAGAGGCTGTCTTAGAGTTTGTGGGGATACTTAGCAGTAAGAGGAGGTCTGCAGAAGATTCTGTATTGGGGCAGGATCCCTCTGGACCCTGCAGCTTTGACTTCTGTTCCCCACATGGCTGGGTTATTCCCAGTGCATTGGACCAGCTTAGAGAAATGCCATCACAGAGGTAACTAGGCCAGTGGTTTTGCTAAGGCTGCAAGAAGCTTTGCAGTTGCAATGAAAACGAGAGGAGTGGGATATATGGGAAGATTTCCAGGAGTTTTCTCATCTGTAAACATGAAAGTGCAGAGTCTGGATGTCCTTACTGGTAACCTGAGTGAGTTACCAAACAAACTGTGTTTTGCCAGTAAATGTGTGCTGCCCACTGGAATTAGTCTCTGTGGATGATTTCCATCTTAACTGTAGGCTTGGAATTAGTTTAGTGTGATTTAAGGTCTTCTGGGCTCATTGGGCTTGATTTTCTAAATTTGTTTAGGAATTTTTGCCAATGTGAAAGAAAGAGCAACTTCATAGACCTCCCTTCCCAAGGGGCATTTTATTTATGAGGCTTTTGATCTCTGAAACACGCCTCTGGTGTTTGTCTAGGACCTACCATCCTGTCTTCAAGAAAGACCTTTCAGGTCAGTGGTTCACAAAACCGTCGCTCTGTCCTTTCACAGCCCTCTGGGAAGATGCAGGCCAGAATTTGCTGACTTCCATGTTTGTGTGTGTTGATCCTAATTAAGGGAAGCATCTTTGTGCAGAGAAGACCTTAAGATGTAATATTCCATTGTCATAAACACTAACCTGGATTTGTCATATGCCTTCATGCTGTCCCATAAAGCTGGATACAGCTTTAAGTAGAAGCTATGGGGCTTTTCTCTAGTGAGGCTTGAGTACCCAAATGAACACCACCTGCATAAAACTTAAATAAGTGAGTCACATCAGTGCCAGGAAGTACTGCTCATTCTTTTATTAATGTTCACTATTTGAGAGACCATACTTCACAAACATAATTACCTCCCTCTTGGTCTCTCAGTCTTGCCTCTCTTTCAAAGTTTAATCCTTGAACCTGTCAAGACAGGTACACAGACATTTCTCTCTCTCTCTCTCTCTCTCTCTCTCTCCAGGCATACCTCTACCCCTTCCACAGCTAAACACCCATGGCAGGGGGTAGACAAAGCACCCTCTGAAGATGCTGCTCTTTCTCTAGCAATGATACAAGTCCACAGACAAGTATGACCAGTCTCCCAGTTAAGACACATAAAGCTCAGTGGGCTGAATACCATTCTGTGCATGTACACACACATATGTGCTCGGCATCTCTCCACATACACATCTGGGTACCAGTTTTTTATAAATGTATCTGCACAAATGCAATCCACAGCACTCAATGCATTGTTACAGTTGCCTGCAGGGTTTTATTCCACATATTCCCTGAAGCCTCTGAGCTGTGATACAGTCCCACAGATCAGTTTCCAGTTCATGTAACCTTAAGCAATGAGCCCCTGCCTGCACTTGGTGCTCTGCTGGCTTTGACATTCCGCAGGTGGGCTGCTGCTCTGAGAGTAGCTGGCCATCCCCAGCAGGGACAGCTGCCTGCTCACACCCTGCCTAATGGTACAGCTTTTCAATAGCCTTTCGAGTCACCTGCTCTGCAAGACTGTCTGTAACCTGTAATATAGCGGCAGACATCATTGCAGGCTGGAGTGACACATAAAAGCCTGTCTCCTGAGGGATGCGTGAGGGCTGAGCAGCTCACGTCCACCTGTGCATGCCAAGCAAGGAAACGTGCTATTACTGATAGCACTCTATGCTTGAGCAAGGCTGAATTCTGCTTGCTGGCACTTTTTATCTCTCACCTTTCCTGTGCAAGTTCCTTGCTGTTCTTGGACACTTGCTGTTTGTAGCTGAGTGCACTTACTTCTGGTTTCCACATCCCCAGAAGAATGTCATTTCCCTCTCCTTCCTGTCCTTTGTGTTCCTCTTTGTCTATACACTTCTTCCCTTGACCCTTGCAGTCTTTCCTTCAGGCTGTTGCAGCTCTGCCCTGGAACTCTCTCTGGAAATGCCAGAAGCTTGCATTTTCCCCTTGCAGAGTGACAGTGGTGTCCCTCATCTCCTCAATGCACTTTTTGTTTGCCCACTGGAATCGT
This sequence comes from Pycnonotus jocosus, assembly GCA_013400435.1. Classification (NCBI taxonomy): domain Eukaryota; kingdom Metazoa; phylum Chordata; class Aves; order Passeriformes; family Pycnonotidae; genus Pycnonotus; species Pycnonotus jocosus. Next base: position 283,630 of record VWYP01004757.1, read on the forward strand.
GTTGGCCTTGACTTGTTCTTGGTGGATGTTGTGTATTTGCTGAAGGGACATTTGTCTCACTAAACAGTGTCACTGCTCCCTGCTGCTATTCAAAAATTATTAGAAGTATCCTGATTGGTTTTATATGCTTGGTTGCACTTTTTTTTTTTTACCTTTTTTTTTAGTTTCTTACCACTTCTTTGGGTTTTGTTCCTNAAGTAAAAATTGACTGGTTGGACTTTACACCTGAGCTTCCAGAAAAACATGCAATGGCAAGTTACTATGGGGTGGATTTGAGTCCATCTCTGTGAATAAGGCTGGAAATTGCAGCATGTTGGGAGATGATTCAGAAGCAGAAGAGCCAGCCCAGCCCCAGGGTGAGAAGGTGGACGGCTGGGTGTGGAAATGACTGACTGATTTTTATCCACTCCCTGCAAAAGACTGGAGTCAGTGAGGTGCTCTTCAGTTAACCCCCTTTAGCTCAGCAGGACTACAGTGCTTCTGGGGATTTCCAGGCAGCCAACCACTGATTTGGGGGGTTCAGATTTCCCAAAGCTTCCCTTCATTTAGGAATAAAAATCTCCGCAGTAGCTTTGCATTCCTGAAAACCCACTCTGTGCTCCAGCCCAGTGTTGACATCTGGAGCCTGGTTCTCGGGAATGGTGAGCACCTGAGCCCTGTGGGGAAGTGGTGACTCTTTGAGAGGAGTCTGATGCCCGAGACCCCCTGCAATGGGTGTAACTGGGTATTTGTGTTTCTCTAGTAATGACACATATCGTTTGCTGTGCTTGCTCTTGCCCCATTGACTGTGCAAGATTGAGCCCTTTGGGATTTCAAAACACACTGTAGATATTGAATGTCTGAGCCTCCTAACCTTTCTGCAGATCAGGTAAGTGTTATTGCTCAGCATTGGAAGGGGTAACTGAAGCTATATCCCAGCTGAATTGGATGAAAAGAGGTTAAGTAACCTGCCCTAACCAAAAAGGCTGTGAGTAGTAGAACCAGAGCTAAATATCAGCTCCATCCACTGCTGGTTAGACAGCACTACGTGGCTGTCTCTTGCTTGGGGTGCAGATGAATAAACGTTGTTTATGTTCTTATTAGCCCATGCTGGTGAGGCACTTCTCTTTCAATGTGCTGTGATCATTACTATTCCTGAGCACTTCCTGACTTCCCAGTGTTATTCCTGGTTTGCCAGCTGGATGCATGTATTTATGTACAGTAGGTATAAAGGCACAGCTCACACCTTTGTTACACTTTTAGACAAGTTTAAACAAACAGGTGGAGACCAGGGCATCCTTTGTTCTCAAAGAACAAAGTTTGAGTTTTCCAGCTGTTCCATTTCATCCTGCCTTAGTGCAGCAGCCAGCGGTTCTTACCCTGGCACTTGGACACACCAAATTGTTGCCCAGCTTCTGCATCTGATGCTGCTTCCTTTTTGCAAGGCATCTTTTCCAGCTCTGTAGTGCAATGCCACATGAACAAAGGCCAGACGGCATTTTTCACAGGCCTGGTGCTACCAAATGGATTTTCCTAGTGTTTTTATCCCTTCACAAAGGAAAGGGGAGCTGTACACGTGGAAGCATTTGACTTTAAATTTCTGAACATCTCAAAACAAGACCCCATCATCTAATACTGGAGACCTGTAGTTTCACAGCAAGATTTTCCCAACTCTTTTCCTTCACCTCCCCAAGCAAATGTGGCCACTTCTAAAGCCTGGTTAAAAACAGCTGTGATGGTAACCAACTGCCCTGTCCTGCCTTTGTGCTTTGGTTGAACCTTCTGGTGTGTCTGACCGAGATCAGTCAGATGTCTCATGGTTAATATAACCTGTTCACCCTAATGCATCTTCATTTTGTTCTGGTGCAGTTTTTCATCCATCTTTCAAGATTGTTTGTGCTACTTTCAACTAGGAGAAGAGCCAGACAATCTCATTTTGTCAAACAGGTTTACAGCAGCTCTAAGAAGCTTGGTCTATATTTAACCTGTGGCCTATTTTCAGCATAACTTAGTGCAGGAGGAGGTGAAGTCCAGCCTCTTTTCCTCTCCTGCTTGTCATTTCTGGAGGAGGTCTCAGAGTCATGTCACTGAGAGCTGCTGCCCCATCTCTGTGGGCTGGGCACAGCTCTTTGACTCGTTTTGGCACCATATAGCTCTAGATTCTGAACAGCAAATTCATAGCATGTTTCTGTCTTGTGTGCTTGTCTTATTTTAGGTCTTGCTTTCCAGTACACTTCAACATAATGTGGTTGATGCCCAGACTGTATTTAGCTGTTGCTGAGTGTGACAAGTGCTAGGTACCTCTGCCAAGGAGAGTGCACAGACATTGTTAGCCAGGCTGTGCTGTGTAACCTTCTTCATGCAGAAAATGCTTTTCTGTGTTTTGGTTGGGTTTGATTTGGTTTCTTCACACACTTAATTAGACTTCTTTTCCTGTTAATTTAGGAGCAAATTGTTGTTTGGTTTGGTTATGGCGTTTTTTTAGCTAACTCTGGTTTTTGTGTGGACATTGCTTAATGGAAAGCTTTATGGAAACACATTAGTCTGTTGTCTTAGTGGGTGTTGAATTTGCGTGCATTGACATAAGGTCTGTAAGCCATAATCTCAAGAGTCTGAGGTGCTGTGCAAGCCCGTATCACAGACTGTCCCAGCCACAGAGCACTTACCTATGCAGTGTCATGGTTTTGCACTTGTGGACCAAATTCTACTCTTGAGCACATGACAAAATAAATTACACTGGCCGATTCTAAGAACTGTTGCTTGTGTGAATTCATTGCATCCTACCTGACATTTGCAGTCAAGGCTTGTGTTTGCTTTCTTCTCAGGTAAGTAGCCAGGCATGATGCTGTTCTTCAGTATTCCTTTCCCCCTGCCAGGACTGTTTTCCTCCTCATGGTTGATAGTTTAGATGTTTGAGGCCATGTTTCATAAACTTGGCTTATGTCTAAGTGCCTCTCACTCTCTGTTTTGTTTTGCAGGCACTGGTTCGGCTTCCTCCCCACATTTCACAGTGTGATGAAGTCTTCAGGTTCTTCGAGGCTCGCCCAGAAGACCTTAACCCTCCAAAAGAGTAAGTGTTGTGATGGTTTTCCAGTGCTGCTCAGTACATTCTGATTAGCTGGAAGGAAAAGGTCATTTGTTCTTATTACTGCTGTAGACTTGGGAACAGAATTTGTAATTTTCAAGCACTACCCAAAAAATGCCCAGCAGTTACACACAACCACTTTGGGTGAGTGGAGGACAGGAAAGTCAAACAACCCTCAAACACAATTTTCAGCCATCCTCCACCCACCTTTGCATTGTTTCTTGCTCATGGTTCTAGTGAGGGAACTTCCCCTGGTTCGTGGGTTTTACCTGATAGTTATCACCAGGGAGTCATTTAGTTCCCAAGAAGCATTGGCTCAGTAGCAGGGGGAAATCCTGCCAGTAAGCACTTGGCTCATAATTACCAGCTGCTTCTTTAAATGTACTCCTGCCCAGAGATACTTAGTTATCGGTAGGGAGCAAGATTGTGGTCCAGATCCAAAATTGTCTCTGGAGAGTCTATTCTTCCCAAGCAGGAAGCCAAGAAAAGGAGGAGGGAAAGAGTTCCCATTAAACACAAGACAGGATCGTAGTCTTTGCCTTGGAGCAGACAGGCTGATTCATGCTGATGCAGTTAAGGTTCATAGGACTGATTTATCCAGGGAAGGCGCTGGCAGGAGGGTATTTACAAGCAACAGTGCTGCCTTGCCTGGCATTTCCTTTTGTCTTTCATCCCAAACAGGATATATTTTATTGCACTCTGCCATAAGATTTTGACTTGGTCCCATTGTGTTTTGTGCTGCTTTGTTGCATGATTTGAAACTTGATTGCAGGCTGTGTTACCGTAATTTGCTTTCTCCTGTGTTTGCACAGCCCACTGGATAAGGGGAAATGGATGCAAAGCTCATGGGCTTTGGGCACTTCAGCTCATGGAAAAACTTGTATTGGCCTCAACTGTGTGCTCCTATGCTGGTGAAAAAGAGAGGAGGACCTTTGCAATTTGATTTCCCAGACTTTGTTTCTCTCACATGCATGAGTTTGTACGAGAAGATGTATTAACATGTGTACTAAAGAAAACATTGCTAGCATCACTGACAGAACATCTTTTTTTGTTTCATGAATGAAGAAAAGAGCAGTTTTAAATCAAAATTCTGGATAAAGAGCTGCTTTTTTATTTCCTATCTAGTCTTGTTTTAGGAAAATGTTTGGTGAGAATAAATATAGTTGCTTGTTCATTGTTAAACACATATTGCAAACTTAGAAAACATTGCAACAAAATAAGCCTCTCACACTGTGAGACCTGCTCATTATCAGTTTCCATTTAGGGTCTGCAAGTAGGTTTGCAAAGGTTGCTTGGTCCCACAACACCCCATTGTGATACAAAGACACATCCCCGTGTGCCAGGCAGAAATAGATGCCCAGAAGAAAAGTTAAGTCCCAAGAGTTATGGAAGAGTTCACATGGAGGATCTCAAATGGATGTTGAGTCTGCTTGAAAACTGCTGTGTGCTTTCTGTACTGATGCAGACCCTACAGGCCCTCTGCAAGGCAGGAGACTGGGACCCAGGCCCACCCCTAGACATACACTAACCATTACAGCTTGAGTCCTTGTCACTGCTTAAAGTTGTAGAAGGCCCATTTGACAGCCTTGCAGGAATTTTCAAGTTATCCCTTCATTCCCCTCTGGAAAAACAAAAAAGACTAAATGTTCTCAGCCCAAGCCTTGCATCCTATTCCAACCTAGTAATAAGTGTGATTTATTTCCCTGGAAAATGTAGAGCAATAACCTGATTAAATCTCACTTCACTAATGTCTGCAAGACATTAATCTAGCTGGGTTTAAACAAATCCTACCTCGTCTTCTGTAAGCAAACAGATCTTAGGGAAGGTGTCTAAGGTTTCTGCTGGGAGTGCTTCACAAAAGATGTATTGTTGAAACTGAAGATTAGTCTCTACAAAAAGATGATGTAAAAGCCAATGGAAACATCTTAGTGTTTTTCTTCTGTGAACTGAGGGGGAAGGGAGCAGATCTGAGGCTCACTGGATCACTGTGTAGGGTCCGGGGGAAGGACACCTCCAGTGTGATTCTGAACCTCAGCAGGCACTGCAGGAAGGAGCATGATTCCAGAGAAATCCCAATTTATTCCCTTGTTTTGTTACTCTGCCAAGCCCCTCCAGAAACAGTGAGACAGTGGTGCCCAGCCCTGTGAATTCAGACTTCCCTGGACCTGATCGTTCATCATTCCTCTCACTGGGGGTAGGGCTGTAGCCTGGAGGCATCATCTAGACTATCCTGATTATTTTATCTATTTCTCCAGCTGCTTCTCTTAGCCCTCAGCACAGAGGTGGTTTGTATGTTGATCTGTCAGCACAGACATGGCATTCAACTTGCTAGGCTAAAGAACAATAAGCAAGTGACTCAGCCACCGAGGGGCAGCAAACAGAATTGCTTGTGCTGCCTTCATGTCTCCTGTTTGTGCACGATGAAATGATCTTCAGTTTCATGTTGACCTGCTCAGTTTTTCTGCAGCAGCTTGGCCTCATAAGACAAAGCCTGATCTAGGGTTTAATTAACAAACTAATTTTCAGGAGTGCAATCTTAATCCCATGGGCATTTGGGTTGTTGAGCCCGGAGAGTTCATTGAATTATTGCATGTCAGTGAGTAAGCATGTGCTTGCAGACAGAAATACATGGAAGCTTAAACTTCGAGGGAGGAGACACAGAAATGTCTAGTTTACCTTGCAGCTGGGATGTGCAGAGAGGTATCCACGCCTTTAATTGCGGAGCCATGGCTTGCAATGGTGCACTAATCTATGTGGTGCTTCATTAATTCAGCAGCAAAGCTGAGCTCTTCACTTCCGTTCCTATTGTCCTGAGAGACACCAAAATTCCCCTGTAGTTCCTTAGGCACTTTTACAAATGTGTTGCTGGCTTCTCCCTCAGAACCCTTCAGCTGCCCTGCCCTTGCCTCCTCCCTGCTCCTTTGTGCCGTGTTTGGCTCGCCGGCTGCTCCCTACAGAGCAATTTCCTCCTGCTGCCGTGCTCCGCCTGCCCGCAGTGCCGAGCAGCACACAATCCAGCTGTAAGAAAAACTGGCCTTTCCCAACGCTCCAATAATCCGGCCAATTTGTTCGGTTGGATTCACAGCTTAGGTTTTCTGTTTCCTGTTTTGGTGATGGTCCAGGCTTTCGAGTCCTGTGACAATAGGCAGAAGGTTTTTCTTCCAGCCCATTAAATCTCTCCTGGGTACAGCAGCTCACAGGCAGAGAGCTGGAGAGATGACTGAAGAAATCTCAGCGTTTGTACTGGCTGACAGTCGCCTCTGAGCCTGCTCCTGCTGATGGAGTTAGCTCCAGGCCAGATAGCTCCCAACAGCAGGTTTCCTTCATGTGGCATGGGAGAGACCATAGGTGGACACTAAATTCCTGTATGGAATGGTCTGGGAGCGTTCTCAGGCTTTTGCAAGGGAGCTGGCAGGCCATGGGAGCAGTGCTGTGCCAGGCAGGGTTGGGAGCTCCAGTGACGGTGTGCTGGGGCAGCTGTTTATACTTCTCTTGCTCCCTCCCCTGGATTTGCCACAGGGAAAGCAAGCTTCAAACCATCAGCCCTGGCATGGGAGGAGCAGTTTTCAACTCCTTATGTTTCCAGCATGTAACATTTTAGTGTTTGGGCAAATGCCTGTGTCTGTAGGCACATGGCTGGGCTTGGTCCTTTACCATGCCCACATAAGGGCCAGGTCCTGGACTGCCATGGGAAAAGACACTGTGAGGTGAGAAGGAAGTGTGTTTTTATTTATCCATTGTTCTAAGTAAACACCATGTCACTGAAAACCATTCATTTACTGGATACTTCTGTTAATAATTATAATTACTGATAACTAAACCAGAGGTAGATTAATTTCAGATTTCTGCTGGGGATTTAAATTCAAGGCTGAGGTCAGGCCAGGGCTCACAGTCAACAAACAAAATCTCAGAAACCAATTTTTTTTTAACGATTCTATTTTACTAGAAATAACAGAAATACCCCAAAAGTAGGATTAATCAATTAGACATTGCATATGGTTTACTGGTTTTAGGGCTTTTTTGCAGTGAGTTTCAAAATATCACAGCCAGACCACTCTTGTGAAAGTTTGTTTTTTCTTTGTGTCTACATCCAGTCTAAAGAGCAGATCAAGAGCCAAAGATTCAGTTCTCCAATACTTCCCCCTACAGAAATGCATGCAGGCTCAAACAAGATTTCTGTTTAAACCACCACTAATAATAGTATCAGCTGAATTTAAAGCAGTGTTCAATATCTGAGAATAATTTTCCTGTAAGAATCATAAAGCAATTTTCAAACAATATGCAAATCCAGAAAAGCTAGGAGACTTAATAGGCATATGACATATTATAAGGGTTCATGCAGAAAATGAAGTTAATGCTGAAGGTGCCTTTAGTAAAGAACAGAAATTCTCTATTGTATTCTGTAGCCATGAGCTTTAAAGATCATGTCTCTATCAAATAAATATTGGTGTAACACTGGGATGCTCTGATGCCAGGCAACCACTGTTAATGGAAGCTGGATTCTCTTCTTATTCTTCATGTATTACAAATTCCTGATAAAGATACTGAACAGAAATAGCCAGGGTAATGGAGTGACCATGTTAAGGAAGCTGCTTTAGTTTATGAGCGTATTGATGCTAAAGCACATTTTCCTAATACACTACTTTTTATCCATAAGCATGACTGTGTCTATATACAATTATTTCTGTTTCCCAGATCTGCTCTGTAATAACAATTCAATTACCTACTGGTAGAGGAGGAAAGTTCTTCTTGTGTGAAATATCTGTATTTATTCTGATTTGCTTGATATTATGAAAGTATTTTCTCTTACATTTCATTCCTAGTATTTCATTGTTTATATTTCACTTATATTTTAGTCACTTTTGAATTGTATTTCCCAACACATTGGACAGCTGAGTCTCTGAGCAGATGTGCTATGAGGAAAGCTGGTGTTCTCTTTTTGTGATTGCTCTTTCTTACTGGGCTTACAGTACAGATAAATTCCACATAATTTAGGAATGTGGTCAGCACCAGTTGATGACAATTGGCGTTACAGTCCAAACTTGGCACTGTTACTGTGACTGCTCGATGCACACATTTTATTTGGGAAATCTGTTCCACTTGAGGGAGGCAGAATGGAAATTAATTTCCCTAAGAAATGCAAAATCAGACAAGAGATAGAGGTTTTATTTTTCTTTGATTTATTTTTTTTTTTTTACCTGGGAAGTAAATTATGAAATACAGAGTGGGAAAGGTTCTGATTAAAGATTGTGACAGGATAACGCAGTTAAAACCCACTGTCTTGAAGGGAAGAAAAATTTAATATTTTCAAAGAAATATTTTATTCCCTGAGGTTTAGGTAGGTAAGGATGCAATAATGTGTTAGGGCTGTTAGTGCGAAGAGCCTTGCTTGGCTATTCCTAATTTCACACAACTTCACTGATTTCACTGGGAATTAGACACCCCAGCTCTTCAAGCATCTCAGTGCAGTAGAGCACCTGTGTTTATTTTCTGAAATGTGCTTGGTTTAGTGCTGTATTTATTAGTAATATTTGGCCTCAGCACCTACATTTGTGGAAAAAATGTTTCTTTGGCTTTTAGATCTCAGAAATGCTTTGCAGTACCCTGCTCGCAGAGTGGGACTGTCACAATCCAGGGCTGAGGGGTGAGGCAGCCCAGGCCTGGAGAAGGCGAGTGTGGCTGATCCCCAGCTGTGCCCCTGTGACCCGGGGAGCAGGAGCTCAGGCTCTGGGACACGGCCACTGCCCGCTGGGGCTGCAGTTCCCCCTGTGAGCACTGCCTTTCATCAGGGCTCCTGATCTCTGGAAGGTCTCCCTTGGAGATCCTTATCTTAAATAAACTGAGCCAATGCAGGAATGGGAAAAAGGAAATAACAGATTCATTACTCGTTCTCTTCTTTAGTTTCACATGGGACTTTCCCTTTTGTTTGTGGCCTATAAACTGATTTGGACTGGAGTATCAAATGGAGGGTATTGAAATTTGCTACTGGCTGCAGCATTGGTGATACAAGCAAATAACTCAGCCTTCCTGAGAAAAGATTGGAATCTTTTTTGCTACTCTTTCAGAAAATGAAAAAAGAGATTACATGTAGATAAGTATCAAACAATAAACCTGGGGAAAAACAGAAAGCATGCTAAATGAAATAGATTCAGCAACCAGAAAAAAAAAACCTGTCGAAAAATGGCAGCTGGAGCAACATGAGCTTTTATCCCTTGCCTTGGGTATCACATTTGGGCTGGCTCATGCTTTTAGGGCTGACTGTGAAAGGACACAGAGCTGAGAGGAGCAAAGACAGTTTAACGTACTGACACTCAGCACTGGCAGCCAAGTGTACAGAAATAGCTTTTGCCTGGATTGGTTATAAGCAGGCTGCAGGGTTTAAAAGTGGGATGCTGTCATGGGCAAAGGATGGATTAAGAATAAACAGACTTACTTGACATTCATCAGTATGGGAATGAGATTAGAGCTCTGCCAACACCCAGCAGCTTCAGCAGTGGCACTGGACGCTGCCTTGCTGTTTATGAGCACAAATTCAAAACTATTTTCTTTTCTTTCACTATAAAAGAGTAATGACTGAGAGGTGTTTGGAAATGCAGAGATGTTGCCTTTAGAAAAACTAAATGCCAAACCTGTTGGCTCAAGAGCTTTTTTCCTGTCCAGTAATTTTTCTCATATACTAAAGGAACAATCACTGCTGATAACTTGCCAATGCCTATTTTGTAGACTAGAAAGTAATAGTTTGCTTACTGTCTAACTTAAACCATAAATTTTTTCTTTCTGGAGAAGCTGAGGGGTTAATGCAGGGCACTGGGAAATCTGCTCCTTACTGTCTCATTGATTTATTTTGTCATGTTGTAAAGGCCTCTTGCATCTTCTGGCTCTACCTGCAGAATGATCGCAGAGTTTTGGGTTCAGAGATTTGCTGAGGATTTGATTCTGGTAAGGAAACCCCATTTTTCCCATAATATAGTTTTAGAAATGAGCAGTTACAAAAATAATTTGTTTTAAAATATCATCACTCAGTGTTGGAAGAAACATTACTTCCAAAATCTGTTAGGAAAGCTTGTTCTGCTGGTACTCCTAGATGCAAAACCAGTTAGAAAGTCAAGAGTAAATGTATTAATTTATAGCAGTGGGGGAAACCTGGCCTAATGAGGCAGGATTGGATCAGAACCAAGATAAATGGATTGAGAGATTATCAGGCTTGTTGTGAAGGATTTGAGGTACCCGTTATCCTTGAGCACACACTTCTAGAGAGGTTTGGCTCAATGCCACGGGATCTTCTGGAGTTCTCTCTTTAAAGGCAGGTGATGCTTGGTTTGCAGCCCACAGGGTTGAATTGCCTGTGCTGATAGACACAAAAGAGATCTTTATCTCCATGCAGAAGAGAAGTGTCTGGTCCTGATGTTCTTTGTGGATAAGCCTGGAACTGAGGAGAGGACGAGGGATGAGGACTTCCTTTGCTTATCTGGTTTTCTTGCTCTGGTGAGCCCCTGCTGGCAGGTTAATTGCACACTGTCACCATTGACTCATCACCTGCCAGGCAGGAGGAGCTGGGGTGGAGTTTTCTATTCATTAACATGACAGAATTGAGTATAATCTGTCTTGTCCTCTGTGTGTCACATCTCTGGAAAGCAAGAATAGGCAGTTTACCTAGCAGATATGATTATATCACGGAGAAGAACACAGCCTGACATTGCTGTGTCTATAGTATTGTTTAATGATGATCTTTCACTCTGAAGAGAAGGGCACTAGGCACAGACATGCTCAATGGGGTGGTTGCTGCCAGGGTGATAAGTTATCCTCCAGTGGTGCCTGGGGTCAGAAGGGATTTTTCAGTGGTAAGCTCTTCCTATTGTTGATTGCTGTTTAATTTTGACATTACTTGTCTGGAAAGTCCCCTTTTTTAGCACTATTGAGGATGAATAGCCTCACTGGTTGTAAAAGAAGAGTTTTTCTCATGTACACATGCCTAGTGTGACCCTGTGTGTGATTTTGAACTGTTCAGGGGCAAGGTAAGGCATCCCATTACATTTGCTAGAGTTTTATCAGGCTGTACTATATGTGACAAGGAAAGGCATTGCTTACAATCTATTTTAATGCTCTTGACCACCACAGGCCAGGTGGAGTTGAAATCTCACATTTATTTAAGGTGAAGCATTGCTGTCTAACCCCTGGTAAGTAGAGGTGATGTTCCTCAGTAAACAGGACTTTGAGAGTCTCTGGCATTGCTCTTTGCATCCAGCAGTTGCCTCTGAAGAGAGAGGAGGAAGCCTTAGCATCCAAAAGATGCTGAACAACAGGTAAAGCAAGTCATGTCTCTCTGGAGAGCTGCAGCCTCTCCTGCATTTTGTTGAGATGGGAACTAGGTTTTGGTTCTGGCTTAATTGAATCATATTATTATTTTTCAGTGTACCTGTCTTTACCTGTCCGTCTCGGGCCACTAAAGAGTTGTGCTAGAAATCTATTCCATTACATACACAGGGCTCAGTGTTTTGTGTCTGTCCCAGAGAATTGCATTCAGCTCCCAATGCTATTGCAGGTAAAAATCTTGTTTATAGCAAGCCTGGGAAAAAAGCCCAACTTCTGTGGCAGTAGGGAGCCATCCCCTGGAGTGCTGCATGTATCCAAGGTGATCTCTTTTGCTCTGTCTTCTGTCTCTTGAGAAATGGGGTGGCTTTAGGACTCTGTATATATAAAAAAATACCAGACCTCAAGTGACTCTGGCTGAAGGAGACACAGTGATCTTTTAGTAGATTCATTTCCACCCTTTCCATCTTCCTGACTGGTCTGCTGCTGACTGTCTTTCATGCGTGCTGTTCCCAGAAACACAAGCAGAGGATCAAATAACAACGTGTTTTGACTCCAAACTCTGGAATGACTTATCATGTTATCAAAGCTTTTGATTTAATTGAAATTTCACAGATAACCCTAGACCTGCTTTTAAGTGCAGACTGAAGAGGCAGTGGGAATTCAATTAACCAACCCCCCCCCATCACAGCACCACCCCCTCATTTAGTGCTTGCATCTTGTTTGAGAGTTTTATGGAAGGGATTTGCTACTGCTTATCTCCAGCTAGACCTATGTCTGGGTTCAAAGATACCCTTTGTTTTTGGGTCTCTTTCCAGTTATGCCAGAGTTTGATTGGAATGACCCTGCTGACAGTAATGGACAATTTGAGATCGACACTGATGTAAGGATTGCAGAATTTGCTGCATTAGAAGTAGAATTCTTTCCTTGTTTTCTTGTTCATCTCTTAAAACAATTGGCCTAAGCTCAGGAAGATGTTAATTTAAACAGACCTTGGATATATAGTGAATAGAGGATTGACTGTGGCTTTGCAATACTTTAGTATAATCTAATAAATGCTGGTTATTTGCTGGATTCTTGAAGCTGTATTTGCTTCCCAGCTCCAAGGAGTTTTAATAGCCACTCCAGTAATGCTGACTGCAGTGCACTGTGGTGAACCTCAGAACATTGTATATGTCTGATTACATTTGCTTTCAATTACAGTCTTGTGGGCTTGAAAAATCAGAACAGTTCAGGCTCATTTGGGAACCACCACAAAAAATCACCAGTAACCTGAGATAGCTAGTGCTTGAAAATATAAAAGAAGAAGAAAATATTGAATGTTGGGGACCAAAAAAGTCTATTTTGCTTTATGCGAAGTCAACCGTGACAACAGCTGTAGGATTAGAACAGCTGGGGGACCATATCTAAAAGATAAACCTTTTCCTTTCCCATCCAAGCCTGCCAGGAGTGAAGTGTGAGTGACTCATGCCAGAGACAGTGCTCATCAGAGGCCTGAAGCTCTCCTGGTGCACTAATGAATTAGCAATGCTGCTGTCTCTGCTGCTCCCCATTGGATAGATGGCTGGTCCTTTTCCTAAGTGTTAGAACCTCACCAACATCATCCTCTCTTGCTAGGGGAGCTGCATAGTTCTTGAGAATGCTAAAATTAAATTAATCTTATTTCAAAACGCATTATTTTGTGGAGGCGTGGATCATCCTATAAATTTGACAAAAAGAGGAGCTTTCTTTTCATGAAAACATTTAACCAAAAATGAACCTCTCAGTTCCTATTGAAATGTGGTCCCAAATCCCTGAAATGAAAGTTTCCATTGGCCCTACTGAGCAGCAGGATGCTGTGGAGTGAACCAACATGTACAGAGACATCTGGTAGACAGCTTTGCAAGTGACCCCTTCTGCAGTGGTGTCCAGGTCTCTGGATTGAGCCTTGATCTGCCTCTGCCAGTCCTGTGGTGTGTCTGGTTCTGCCTACATGATCCCTCAACTCTTCCAGCGGGCAGCTCTGGGAGAGCATCAACCATGTGCATGATCCCTTTCTGCTGTGCCAGCATCTGTCAAGAAGGGAAAAAACTCATGAATGCATTAAAGTGTAAGCCCTGGTGCAACTCTTGGTTGGGGCATTGAGAATATTTGGGAGGCAAAAGAGGAGCAGGAAAGGTTTTGCTGTGAAAAAGCCCAGCCACAGTAGTGTGACACTGGCAGTGGTGCTGTGAACTTTCACCCCAAGTGAGGAGAATTAGTTCAGCTGTTCAGAACACAGGAGCAGAAGGTAGGGTGTGAGGCTGTCATCAACCCCTGAAAACAAGGGCAAATGCAAAATGAGTAATAACTGGGCCAGCTTTTACTCTTGTAGTTGGAACAGGTATATCTTGCCAGTGCTCTCCATTTCTTCCTACAACACAGGACATTTTAGCAACACAGCTCCTAAATTTGGGTGGCATATGAGTAAGAGAACTGAGCACTTTCTGCACCCAGTGACAAGGTTCTTCAGCTTGCCCATAACCTCTGCAGTCCCCGCAGCTGGTGACCTGGATGCTGAGGCATCTTGCTGGGTCTGGCTTGGTTCCTTCACCTCTATGCGTATTTCTGCAGTGAAGCTAAGGGCCAGGGTACTGCAGAAACGCTGCAAACAGCTGTAAACTCTTGCAGAGAGAGGTCAGTGGAAAGCTCTCTTATTGTTTGCCGCCGTCTCAATGCACAAAGCAGGGCTCTGTAGGACTAAGGGCGTTAGTAATGCTCCTGATGCACAGTGTCATCCCCTGGGGGAGGAGGAGCTGCACAGGCCATCCCGGCTAATGAGATGCTTTTCTTGCCAGCCCTGATAAATAAGCTTCTGTTAATGTTCATTGTTATCGTGCTCATGCTCATCTGAGTGTTCGGGAGGGGGTTGTGTTACAGATGCTTGGCTGAGGAAGGGCAGGGTGACCCGTGCTGGCGAGTGAGAGAGTCTCCAAAGGTGAGCTGGGGTTTTAATAAGAGGCAGACGTTCAACAGATGAGCAGAAAGCCTTGAATCCCTTCAATAAAGTAGTATGTCAGAGTGAGTAGTTGCAAGAAGTAGGAGTTCTGAGGAGAATGGAGATAAAAGGAGGCTTTCAGGCAGGAGAGAGGATTACTGCTTTTTCCAGATGTAGCATTTGCATTTGGAAAAGGAGAACAGCCAAAAGGCCAGGCTGATGAAGGATGCTTTGTGGTGCTTCCAGCCTGTGAAAAAATGCGGTTCTTTGAAAGTTATGTGCTTTTGGATTGTTAGGCAAGGGATGAAATAGGCATCATAAGAGCAGTCCCTTTCCCCCTCATCTCATGGAAGGCCGGTCTCCAGTGATTTATATAATTAGTACTCTTTTTTCTTCCTTTTTTGCCTGCTTTCTCTTAAGGCTTTTTTTTTTTTTT
>VWYP01004757.1:298416-405011 GCA_013400435.1 Pycnonotus jocosus
TTTTTAATACAGCCTTGGCTCAATCATTCAGCATCCTCATAAATCAGAAAATTTTGTCCTTGCAAATTCCTGACAAGTAGTTTATATTTACTTTTTTTTGTGGACAAGCATATAAATACTGAGCCCTGGTTTATTGCCTGATACATCCTGATCTCTGGCAGGATAAGCAGTGTTTGAGAGAAGATTGAATTAATATCAGCAAACAGAGAATTTTGGGCTTCAACAAACAAACGTTGCTTTCTGACATGATTTTGTCCATCCTAATGTATGCTCAGAAAATCTCCAGTCTTATCTCCACTTCAGATTCATCTCAGATATACTCACATGCCATGCAACAGTATCAGTAGAATATGTGATGATCAGTTTAAGAGAGGACTTACCCAAAACAGACAAAAATAAACCCATTTAACAGCTTATTGCTGTAGTAGTCCTTTGCAAGTTTCCTGAAAAAGTTTTGCCAGTCACGTCTGTTTCTTCTTTTAAGGCTTTATTTTCAAAACATCAAAGTAAATTCCTGATTTTGAATGAAGTAGGACACAGCCCAACAGAGACACATGTCAGAAACATTTCACCTCAAGAGTAATGCAGCTAGATAACATTAAGCTTGCTGTCAGCCTCATCCCCAGAGCAGCCTCCTCCTCCCGTAGACATTAATGCACGTGTATAGGTTCCTACACAGTGAGTAACTGTATTGAATTCAACAGGAGCACACATGCACCCAGAGTTATTTGTGTGTGTATGCATGTGTATGTTTGTCTGATGGGAATGAAAAATTCTGGAGAGGGTTGGGATACAAAGGAGGTTCATTCATCAGTAGCCCCCCTCTGCAAATCATGTTAGTTCTTCTTTCTTGCCTGGAGATGGGCAGGTATGAAGTATGTGCACACAGGCTGTGGGGCAAACATAACTTAACTGGAATAAATCACCAACTTTCAAGGGATGAGGGTAGGTAACATCTACTCTCAGAGACTCCTAAACACACATTTCACAAAACAGCAGAAAAGCTTAACTGGCCCAATCATTTAGAGGTTTGATATAACAAATAATTTGTGAGTGCCCTGGATGCTCTTTTTATGCATTTATTTTTACAACCTTTTCATTTAAAAAATGCCAAAACCCAACTAAAAAGGGCATGAAAGCAATTAGATATGTATCTTCATCTGTATCTTTGAGAGGGCCTTTTAATTGCATAGCTGTACAATCAATGAAGCATCAATACAGTCTCCATAAGGAAAAGCAGTCACTCTAAGAGAAAGCAATAAGCACAAGGCTATGCAGCACACCTTTGTTTAGCTGTACTTGCTGTAAAATCCTGTCAGATACCATTTTCACTGTGGTCTGTTCACTTCAGCCAGAGCTTGCTCTGTGATCAGAGGGAATTCATCCATCAAACCATGAGACCTTGGCAGGTCTTATTCTGGTATAATGGACTAGGTCATTGGAGGGTGTCTAGTGTGTGTTGTAGGCAATTAGCTTATTGTCTCCTATTCTACATATGTACCTAAATCTTTTACAGGGCATTTTTACATTGTGCTTTGTTCTTATTTATCTCTTCCTTTCTTTTTGCTTTCTTACCTGGCTGCTTTATCCCTGACTGCATCAGCTTCTCTGCCTCATGTTGGCATATCTTTTCTTGTGTCATCTTAAGCTGTCTCTGGTTGTTTGATTTTTTTCATTATCCTTACATCCCTTGGATATTGTTTTCTCCTTTCTCAGTGTGTTCTGTGCTGTTTTCCTCAGCATTGCTACACCTAATTCTATTTGTCCCACTGGTACTCCGTTCACTGGTTTTATTTGCTCTCTGATGTATTTCTTCTATTACTTTCTCCCTTTCCCATGTATTTTCATACCACATATGAGATAACAGAGGGATGACAGAAGGTACACAAGTTGCCTCATTGCTGGACTAGCTATTTGCATAGAGTACAGCCAGGATAAGCCAGTTTGGGGCTGGAACAGAAACTGGGAGCAAACCCTGTGCCACTCTCATACGTGTTAGTGGGCCTGATAACTGACCCTCAGCAATATGGGAAAACCTGCTCTTTTGCCTTGCAACAGGCAACTCTTAGGGAGAAAAGGAGAAATTGTGGAAAATTAACTTGGCAGAAATAAAATCACCAAGATTTTTTGCTGTTTTGTAACCTGTAATTTTTGTAGAAGTTGTCTTTGTGGTCTGCCAAGCAGAAATTCATCATCACCAGCCTGGAGTTCCTGGGTAATTAATCTTCTGTGGTGGATAAGGCAGGCTGGGTTTTCAGTCTGCAGGCATGGAGAGCTGTGAGCTAACCTGCAGCAATGCTGAACCTTTTCTCTCTCCCCTACTTCTCCATTTTCCCATGACCTTAGGAAAAAAAGAAAAAAAAAAGAAATCCCCACTTCATAGCTCTTTCTTTTTTTCTAAATCACACTTTATGGAACACAGTTTTAATGCTGTATGGTACGTGTTTAATGATGTCCATATGGGTTTGTGGGTACAGGAATTAAATACATAACGGTTCACGATGACATAACACGGAAATGCAACTCCCGCAGTGCTGGTGTGTAGGCTGTAAAGGGTTATTAATAAAAATGAAGGTTTTAAATAGAAAACAAGCTTAGCAGCACCGTTTTGGCCTCAGGCCCATCTCTGAGTGATGGAAAAAAAGAGGCTGGAATATATGGTCTTTCCTCAATACATGAAAATAAATACATTTTACCACCATCCCCTGCTAAACATTTCAGAGAGAAAGCTGCAGGCCTGATGCATGGCATCTCTCTTCAATCAGAGCCTGAGCTCAGGGAGGTCTGGAGGGGATATTTCAGCAGGGTGCAGAACACATCAAACAAATACTAAAGGGGAGATTGATGCCATAGATTATTAAAACGGGGTAAGGCCACAATGTTTTGATTGGCAAAATCTTTCAACAGTTGGACATTAGTATTTCAGAAGAGCAAACCATTCTGTTTGTGGGTGAGCCAGGAAAATAACAACTCACACAGTTTGGGGGAATGACCTCAAGGAAATCCCATCCTGTCTTGTAACTAGAGTTGCTGGATCAGTAGGCCAAGGAAATTACATAATATGCCTATTAATATTAGAGAAAAAGAAAAGCAAATTTGCTTTTCTGTGTTCAGCCTTGTTCTCTCTGTAGTTGCCCCAACATTTTGTTTTAAGTGTTCAGAATAAATGAGACAGCAGTGGACAATGTGCTGAGCATCTCCCTCTGAATGCTGTCTGAGACATCTCTCACTGATTTCCCACTGTGACTGTCACTGTTAGTGACAGAAACTGTATGGGCAGCACCAGGACTAATTGAATGTGTCCTTCTGTCTTTACCAATGTTTTTTGCTGCAGTTTTAGCTGATCCCAGAGCAAAATACAAAGATACAACCGCAGACAGACTAACTCTAGAGTCTGTGGCTTGGGATTTTCCACTTTGTGGACATCTCTAAATTACCTCCAGGTTGTAGACCAGGAAAAGATCAATGCTTCACAGCAGTTGCATAAGGGTCAGGACACGTCTGAAACAAAAGTGATCCTGCCCTGATTCCCGATTTGGGAAATCCATGTACTCACAGCTGTGTCCCTCTGCTCAGTCTGCTCCCATTCTTCAGCCCCAGCACCACACTCACCCATCCTTGCAGCCCTGGATTCCAGCAGACAGCTTTCCCCAGCAGATGGCCATGGAGGATGCAGAAAGAATGCAGGAGGAATAAAATTTTCTTACTTTATCTCGTGCTGTCTGGGGCAAATTCCCACTCTCTGCCAGTTTCATGGTGCCTCCAACTGTTGTTCATTGTGAGGCACAGATGTTGTTAGCTCAGTGGCTTCTGTCCAACCACCAGATACTTCAGCAGAAGAGAGCTCAGCCCATTATATGGAATTGGAATTCAGGCTGAACAGACGACATCACTTTTTTTCCCACCTAACCATAGCTGGGACAGTGAACAGAAATGTGGGAACGTGGCACAAAATACTCTCCCTATGCACCAAGTCCTGTGCTGCTCTGTTCACCCTTCAGCCTCCTGGCTTGAAACCAAGATCCTCCTCTAAAAATTGGTTAGAAAAACCGCTCTCTGCTTGTGTTGTGACAGATGAGATGGCGGGGCTCTGTCGCACAGGGCATGCTTCTCCCTGCTTGCTGCTGTACTGTAGGTCACCTCAGGCACAGCTAAAGCTTCTGGAAAATGACATTAAGTCTATTTTTCCAAATTTCTTTATGCTGACAGATGTCAGTTGTTTGTCTTCTGAAACTGGTCTTTTCAAGAATAGGTATTATGTCCCTTTAAATAGCACAAACCACATGGGAACAGATTATTTTTGTCGCTAGCTGTCTATAATCTATCTTATTTCTTTTTTTAGTGAAACTAAAGTTTTCCCAGGGATTGTTCCTAATAATAATACTGAAAAGAAAGCATCATGTAAGTCATCCAGTATTAGCAATGGCAATAGTACTGCATTGCCCTTCTATAGACTTATCTCACTGTACACCTCGAGGTATGGCCCAAACATGAACCCTCTCAGCTAGACTGTGAAATACAGATTTTATTTTAGAACCAGGGAAGTAAAAGTATGAAAGTGGTTTTGAAAGGTCACCAAGGATAGAACAGGAGCCAGAAGGTCTGGATTTTAGCCTCATGTTGTGACTCTTGGCATAATTTCTGCCATTTGCCTCTGTAAACACCCCTAGCATGCCAGCACTTTGAATTGCTGATATATAACTTCAAGATCTACAGGAATGGGTCAGCATCAATGTCAATTTTGGAAAATTCTATATTTGAGCAAAATGTGCTAAAGAAACATTGAACTAGTTTGCTCTAGGTTACAGGGGGGCTAGTCTTCAAGGATGCCCTTGAATTCTCTGCTTCAACCACTGGTCTCACAATCCTCTAGAAAACCACACACTCACTCTGTGCTCATCAGCATGTTAAGGGGGATCTTTAGCTCAAGATCCATCTCACCCTGTTGTCTTCCTCCCCAAACTGTGGTGAATTGCCTGATCTGAAGTCCCTCCTCTGAGATGAACAGCAGATACCTGTGCAGAAGTGACACAACAACCGGTCCACACTTCTTCAAATGCCAGGACAGCATGGAGAGCAGAATGGGCTGTAGCTGTGATGTGGAAGAAGAACCCACATTTGTGCCCAGCTGCCCCATGGCAGTTCTGGAAAGGATCGTGTGAGCATGGAGGAAGGAAGGAGGGCTGATGGTTACCTGTGTCTCCATCTTCTTCCTCAACCAAATCTCTGTCAGAGCTAGGAGCACAGTCTGCTGCAGAAGATAAATTGCTTAGGAGCCTACACTTTGTTTGAAATCAGTGTAGGGCTGCAGGCTTAGCTCACTGTGACACTTGGCTAGACTATTCCATCTGCAAGTCCTTGTCCAGAATTAGCCCGTGGTATCCCTTGGGGTCCTCTGCTCTCCGCTTCAGCTGCCTGCTCCACTGTTTGTCCTTTGTGTCCCTTCCTGCAGTCCTTGCTGATGGCAGTTTGTGCTGGAGGTACCCCCAGCCTGTACATGCAAGGAGATTCACCTGGGGCTGTTCAAGCTCTCAGGCAGATGTGTACTTTGGAGCTTGAGCAGAGCTTTCCTCCCCAGGGGGGTGGAAGAGGGATGTGTCAACAGTGCATTGCTCTTCCCCGGCTTTGTTCTCTCCCTGCCTGCCCTGTGTTTCCCATCCCTTCCTCTTGTGTGAGTTGTCCTGTGGGCTAACATGAGCACAGCCACCTTGCACAGACCTTTAACTGCCAGTCCTCTCTCCCAGGAGCTACTAAGAATTCCCTTGGCATGTACTTACCCACACCATGTGGCCCTTGCTCCGATACATCGTTTCCTCCTACAGGACCCTTTAGTACTTTTTGCCTTCTCCCTAATTCTGTGGTCACCAAATGGGTGGCCTTCCTAGCAGCTGGCACCCTGCAGCATTCTGACCAGAGCCCCCCTGCTCCATCCTCTGTGGTGCTGTAGACAGACCTTGTCCTAAGCAAAGCTGTCCCTGAGTGTGCCCGTGCCAGTGGGTGAGAGAATGCGCCCTTGCATGTGGCTTTTGTTCTCAGTGCACAACCCACCTCCCAGAGCAGCAGATCAACACAAACAGCCTTTTTCTGCAGTTTGGTGAGCAAAGCAGAGCAGTGCTTCTGAGCTGGTCCTTTAACAGCGAGGGCATCATCACGTCCTGAGCCTTATGTGAGTAAATCTGTCATCAGGTTTTAGTCTTTCTTTTGTATAACTTTATGTAGCAGCTCGTCTTAAACTTGTAAAAACATTTAGTGGGAAATTATGCGTGGGAGGTGGGCAACTCCTTCCATGTATTGCCAGCTAATCCGTAATGCTCTCCTTTATCATAACAAATGAGGCAGGTTTCTCAAAAGCAGTATCTTGTGCTGTTCTTTTATCTCTTTCCTTTTGCTTTAAGTCTGGGGATGGGGTTCTGCCCTGGATGAGGGCATAAAACATGGAGCCAGGACTCCTGGTTTCTGTCCTGAGCACTGGATGCTCACAGCTGTGCTAAATCCTGCTTGTGAAGTGTCTTTGTGAACTGGAAGGGGCTGTAGGTATTAAAAATACTGTGTTTAGCCATAGACATCATTAAAAATAAAAGAGGTTAAAAACCTAGTGCCATAAAATGCCCAAGAAGCCAGAAAACTGGAACTCTTTCATCTGTTCTTAAGCTTGGTAAATAGAGAAACCTGTACATCCCGCTGGTGCCTTGCTCTCCCACTATCCCAAAGTCATCTGTACTCAAAGCTCAAGGTTTTTGCAATTCCTTGGATAAAAATGTTTTGCATGCCCTGGGATCTGTCATCATTTCACATGTCTTCTGTTCTGCTGAGCCATCACCCCCTTCCTCCAAACTGGTAGATGGCACAGGAGGTATCACATCATCCCTGTGGAGGAAAACTTTGCACAAAAGTATCTTGGAATTTGGCAAAGCATAGCTCTTTTTCTACAGCAGGGCTCATCTCCCCTTCAGTGGAAATTAAGTGTCTAAATCTTTTTGTCTTTCCCTCTTTGTCAGTTTTACAGTGTGCTCTGGGGTGAAGTTTTGTCGTGCTACATTTATTTCTCCTCGCCAAGACCTTCTTTATGGCTTTGATTTAAACGAAGTCCAATCAGACACAGTGAAAGGCCATCATGTTCCAGTGCTGGGGATGGGCTTTGGGGGCTGTTTATCTTTTTTCCAAGGATAACAGCACATTTGTGTTTGTGTTGTGTGTATGTCTTGGACTTACACAAAAACTTAAGGATCTGATTCTGGTGGGTCATGCTGGCAGGTATCCAAACCCATAAATCCGGTCACTGTGCTTTTCCAAATGTTTATTGTGCTGTTTAAGCTTTTATAGGCTCTTGTGTGTATTACATATGGTCTGAATAAATGTAACTCAGTATTGCTGTGCTTAGCTGAGAGGCAGAAGAGCCTCCAAGGGGATCATTAGAGCTGGGGCAGCCATTGCCAGCATTTGGAGATGAGTTTCTTGGTTGAGCTTTGCAGGTTGCAAGGACCTTCAGCCCTATTCTGTTGGTTTCTCAATGCCACTTGATCTAAGGTTGCAGAGGTGGAAATAAGAAGCAGAGAGTTGCAATTCCTTGGATTCAGTACAGGATTCTTGTAGCAATTCTCTCCTTTCTGAAACACTAATAAAAAGGACTGGACTTAGTATGTATTTCCTCTGTGCTGCTGCTGCTGCCTGTGGCAAGGTCTGCTCTGATTGCCTATGGGACTCGGGACAAGACTTTAAGGAATCAGTGGATGCATAGCAGAGCAAAAGTCACCTGGGGCACTGTAAGTGAGGAATCACCTGCAGCCTCTGTCTAAGAGTCAAGGCTGCATTGTTCCTTCAGACAAATGGCAAAGAGGATCCAATCTCTGTCCCTCCAAGCTTACAGCTCCTCTGTGATCCTGGAGATCACACATGAGACAGGCAGGCTCCAGCTGGTGGGAACAGGGACAGGACTTGTTGAGACAGTGGTGTGAGAGTGGTACCTGGCCCAGGCCACCTCTGGTGCCACAGTCCCAGCAGCTCATGGGGAGCGTGCCATGGTCCTGTTGCTTCACATCCTTACTGTCTTCCATCCTGACTGGATTGAGGGAAGAAACTGCAGACTGAAAACAGACAAACTGTAGCCAGCCCTGACAGCTGTAAAGCAGCCAGGCCAAGACCTTTGGACCTTGAGAGAATGGCCTGTGGTTCAGCTCTGGGCTTCCCTCCACTGGGCCAGTCTGCCTTCTGCTCCAGGCATTCCTTCCAGTCCTTTCATCACTTCACTTCCACCTCTAACCCAAGGAAGATAAGGGGTCACAGCTGAGCTTGCTGCCAACATTGTCCTTCTTCAGTCTGGGCTTTTCACCTCCCCACAGGTTGCCAGCAAAGTCCAGCACTTGGGGAAGATCCTGCAACAAACTCTTGCTTTTGCTGCAAGGGCAGACGTGGTGTTTGGCACAGTAGCAACCTCGTAGGGATTGTGTAATGTCACTGGGCACACACCATGTGTGATAATGATGTTGATATCAGCTGACTTACCCTGGGGATACAACAGTCCCTAGGTATTTTATGCAGGTATGAGGTGGGGCACTTTATTACTCAGCTTTGCACCACTGTGCATCCTGCTTCTGCTGCTGCACTTGGTGGCTTCTGCTGCTTTGACCTGGAGGAAGGCTTTGAACCTGCCTGTGTAGAACTCAGAAACAGAGGCATTGCAAAGTGCTGACTTGACAGCTGAGAAACATTCTCCCTCCTCTCATTCAGTGACCCATATGAGAAAGGATGGAAATGTTAATTTGTTGCTCTTCAGCACTGAGAGAAGAGGAGGGAGCATCAGGGGATGCAGGGGATCCGCTTTGTGGGGAGATGTGCTTGCAGAGGAGCTCTTGAAGTGGAGAAAAGTTATTTTTGCCAGCAGAGTCCTGTGTCAAGCACGGGCAGCTCCGGGGCTCCCACCTCTTCCCCTCTATTGCTGGATGTTGAATCAGCTGTTTGTACTGCCCAGCACAGTGCCAGGGACAAACTCTCTGGCAGAAGGGTGGGGAAATGGGATGGAATAAATAAAGGATTTATGATGGGGATGGCTTGTTTGTTCACAAACAGCCTGCTGCAGGCTTGTGCTCAGAAGGCAACCAAACCCTGGAGCTGCTCTTAGGCTTTCCTCTCTGTAAGCACATTGCTGCAGAGTCCTGCCACAGGCATTGGGGCCAGCTAGGGAGAGGGTGGCAGAGGCAGCCTGCTTCTGTGTCCCTTCTTCCTCTGCACATTCCAGGGCTGCGACCTCCTCAGCCTGCAGAGAGAGGGGAGGGAGGTGGGAAATGGGGTGACGGGAACAAACTTCCTGCAGCGGAGCTGGGCTGAGGGACAGTTCTTATACAGAGGGAACAGCCCTGCTGGGGGCAGCTGCAGAGGAGCCCAGCCCACTTTCCTGAGCCCCCCACCCTGCTCACCCTGCAGCTTCCCCCCAGCACAGGAGCCTCCCTAACCCCAGCACAGGGCCCTGCCAGCCCTGCCTGCAGATACTTGCATGTTCCAGAGAGACCAGGGCTCACAGCTTTGCATCACTGAGGGAAATGCCATCCAAGCCACATGAGAGGGAGAGGCAAGTTAGCACCAGGCTGCCTGGGAGCATGGTTGCATTTCAGCAGCTCCCACTGCTGCAGATACTGTGTGGGGAAAGCTGATCCTTACCCACATGTAAGCTGCCAGGCTGTGTGTGCCACGGAGAGCAGCTTTGTCTCCTGCCTAGACTCTGGCCAGGCCTCACTGGCCAGGTTTCGGCTTGTGGCAGCTTTTGGGCAGGACCCTGCTCTCATCCACAAACCAGAGGTCAATATGTAGGGCTGACCATACTCAGATTTTGTCTCAACCCAATTCAGTCCTCATTCATGTCTCCACTGTGAGGTGGAAGGAGATGGCAGGGAAAGCCCAGCACGTGTCCCTTAACCCCCTCTGCCTGAGGAACGGGTTACATGGGAGCTGGAAAGAGAATTGTGCTGGGCTGGGAGTTTCTGCTGAAGGCAGAGCAGCCCCTTCATTGCACAGTCCTATGTTGCTGATCTAGGGATGGATTCCCAAAAGCCTCCTTAGCTCTAAAAGCAGAGCAGGGTGCCACAGGTAAAGCACGTAGGAGCAACCGCATTGTGCGACTGGCAACACCTGGGCAAGGGAGTGGTGGTGTTGCCTGCATGTCACTGCTCCCTGAGCCTAGGGAGCTGTGGATTGTCCACACGTCCTCTGAACCTTGCTGGCTGAAAATGGCTTGTGAATCCAAGGTGTGTAACATTTCTTGAACTAACACTGCTTGAAGGTAAATGCTGTGATTCCTGATGGGACTCACCTGCTGTTCTTGCACTCATCCTTGATGAATACCTTGTCTCTTCTATTGCTTTTTTAAAATGTCCTCTCAATCCAACAGTAGTTCTTGTCAGTGGTGACATCTCTCATTTGGTCTCCCAGCAGATCCATCAGTGTAGGGCCACACATGGGCACAGCTCATCAGCCTGAGGTGTGGGTGGGCCAACGTGTTCCCCAGGAGCAGGGTGGGGAGAGGACTGATCTTGTGACGGCCACTGCAGGGAGGACTCGTGAGGAGAGCAGCATGAAGATTAAGTCAGTAAAGGCTGTATTCATGGAGACCAGGTGTCAGGGAATGAATTGGACCCTTTATGTCAGCAGGAGGACTCACCAGTAGGGAGGGAACAGCTCCTTATCCCAGGCTTGCACAAGCTCTCCTGGTGTCAGGCTGTCAAATCAGGCTCTGATCTGAGCCTGTCCTTCATTCTTGCAGACGACAATGAGAATGCTGTGAAATTGGGTTGATGTCCAGTGTCTCCCTCCCTTTGCAGGCATCTGTTTTACAAAGAGCTTCACCTGGGAGAGGCCACTTCAGTCTGACATCCCTCACCAGCAATAACTGGTACAACAAACAGCTCCCAGCAGGGCAGGCAGGGTTTCACCTGCCCCATGTCTTTTCCAGAAAGCCAGGAGAGGGACTTCCTCAGCTGGAGGGCAGCTAGGGACATTAACAGGCACATCCATCCCCTGTCCACAAAATGCTCAGTGTTCAACATTGCCCCAGAGGGCAGGGATTTCTGGCAGGTTTTCACCCAAAACTTAGCCAAAAGTCCATTATGTGTCAAGAGCTGTTTGATGCAAAAAATAATATTTTGCTTTTGTGTGCACGTGTATGTATATATAGATGTGTACAGTCCTTCTACCACAGCCATGGTTCACTATCCCTATGTCTGATGATAACATAAAATTTTTAAGGTTTGCACGTGGTGTTTTTTGCAGAACTCTCCAACCCTCTTGCAAAGCCATATTTGTTGCACAACTTGCAGCATCCAGTATAAACAGCGTCACTTGGTGACAAGGGTTGGATATGGGAAGGCCCTGAGTTACAGGCTCTGCAGGCAGCTACTGCCACATCGTGGGGAGAGGATGCTTTACATGCATTTTTTTGTGCAGCAAAAAACACTAGCTGAGCTGGAAAAAATTGCATTTGGTTTGCATGTATTTTGAACGTGATGGTGTGTGTGTGTTCTGCTCTCTCCAGGGACAGGCTCTGCCTAACCCCCTTGCCATGCTCACCTGATGAAGCTGACTTTCTCTTGGCTCTCATGTCCCAGAGAGCAGAAATTCCTCTAGAGAGCAGTGGGAAAGCTGTGACATATTGCTATGAACAGATATGAAATAGCTTTTCCACCTGGCTTCTTATTAGGTGTTACAGCCCTATCTTTTTCCATCATCATATGATAGTAATTTTTTGGTGTTTAATACCATTACATCTAAGACTTGATGAGGGAATGGGGAAGAAGCAGACTTGCAGTCTTGGACATCAATACTAACAACTCCAGAACCACACCTGGACCAGACATTTGTAAGCATATGGAAGAGATTGAAGATTATCTAATTGTCTCCTTAAGACTTGGTACTAGACTGAATCATCTCTGCAGGCCTGGG
This sequence comes from Pycnonotus jocosus, assembly GCA_013400435.1. Lineage (NCBI taxonomy): Eukaryota > Metazoa > Chordata > Aves > Passeriformes > Pycnonotidae > Pycnonotus > Pycnonotus jocosus. The sequence continues at coordinate 310,345 of VWYP01004757.1, forward strand.
AAGCTGTGCAGATCACCAGGCACTCCTTGCTCCCACTCCACTAAGCTAAAGAGCCAACTTGGAAAGGGAAACCTTTCTCTTCCCCAGCTTTGGCTGTGCCAGGGCGCTCGGCACGGCTTCAGTGTGGAAGGTGTCACTGGCTTGCTCATGTTTTTGGCTGTGAAAGTCAGTGACAGCTCTTCTGGCCAGATTTCCTGCGTGATCCTGTTAGGGGAGTTGTCAGCACCTAATCTGGGTGTTTGCTTCATCTAAATAGTATTGCCAGGGCACTGCATGTGCAGCCTGATGCACTGTACATTAATCCAGGTTTTGGCCTCCTTGCTTGACCCAGGAAGGATTAAACCCCACCCCACATCTGCTGCAGCTCCCTTGGACTGCTGCCTCATCACACTGATGCTCCTTAGCAAAGCTCAGAGCAGTTCTTTCCCTCCACAGCTTCCCAGGCACAGCTCTTGCCTAGATGGCAGCGACTGCTTCTGCTTGTCCTGTATTTTCCTTCCATCCCTCCCTCCCTCCTTTCCTCCTTCCCTCTCCAGCACACTGGTACCTGCAGATTACATACAGTCCTTACAGGAATTTGTCAGCCAGGCTGAACTATTCCCTGCCAGGCCCTGCTCCTGCCTTGCAGTAAGACCATTATCCGTGTTGCTTCATTTAACCTGAAGCAGGGAGCAGGTTGGAACACAAAGCTTTTGAAAAATGATGGAACAAGGGCAAGTTTCCAATCAAAGCTCTCTAAATGCTGCTCTGAAGGAAAATTACTCTTCATTTGTGGGTGAAATGGAAGACTGTGCAAGGGCAGGAGCTGTGCAGAATAAAGATTTAAACAGTAGAGTAAAGGAAAGAATGACTACTACTGAGGGGGGGGGAGAGGGGCCTGGGACCTCACTAACCTGATTTAATCAAGCGACTTCTGATGTTTTACAATTGCAAGCAACAGTCTGACCCAGAGCTGGGCAATTTGCAAGCCACAGAGTTATGAACTGTTTGTAAAATGGTCTTAAGAGGAAAATATATTTGTAATTATGAACTGAAAAACCTGAGCAACAGCACTCTGGGTTTTGGAGCCATGTCCAGCTGCTGTTGGGACAGTTGGGGTCTCTGTCCCTCCTATGTCCTCCCACCATCCAGCAGCACCCAGAGCTGTTCCCAGCTGAGCTCTTGTGGGCAGCAGCTTACCTTGGCCACAGGATGTGTCCTCACAGGAGAGGCTGCACCTGAGCAAAGTGCCTCCTTACTCTGCACAGGCAAGTCAATGTCTTAGGAAGGGAGGGAAAAGCTTGGGAACACCCCACAGCAGTGGAGATGCTGACCCAGCCTGCAGAGCTATGGGCTGACAAGCCTCTGATTTGGGTCGGCTACCTGTGGTCCCCTAGGTCTGGGAAGAGAAATTTGCTCAAAGCTTCTGAGAAGAGGCACCAGTCTCAGTCCACTGACTTGAATTGATGAAATTTGTACCAACTGGTGTGTTCTCACAAGTGCCAAGCATTCCTGGCTGTGGCAGTGCCAGCTTCAAATGGGATGTCCCCGGGCTGATTGTTGCTGGATTTGAACAAGTGAGGTTTTTTTCTTTTCTGGGAAACTGACTGGTTTTGTGCCCATGGTGTTTGCAGAGTGCTGACAAACCCTCCCTTACTTCTCAATATTGCCTGTCTGCTTGAGGTGGTGTTCCTTGGAGATGCGCTTTTCCCCTTTCAAGGCTTTTGATGTCTTTTCCCATGTTAGAAAATTCAGGAAGGCAGCCTGTGAGGCTGGCTGGGACCAGTGAGTGTTGCTGGGGGTGGCAGCTTTGATCCTTGGCAGGAGCTCTGCCATAAACTTGATCATGCATTTTTCATCCCCTGCTCTGCGTGTGCGTGTGCTGTGCAAGGGGTGCAGGCATTAATCCTGCAGCTGCACTCAGCACAGGGGTAAGACTCACTTGCAGTTCATTGCTGATGCAAATCCTTCCCATCCCCAGGGTAACTCCACCACGAGTTATCCTACATGAAATTTGACCCTGACATCTAATAGCTAGGGAGCTGCTCATGTCTTTAATCTCTCTGACAGTGCCTAGTCAGGGCTTTTTGAAGAATTTTGCTGGTCTTTTCTATCACTTAAGCATTAGTTTTCTTTATCTGAAGTTTTGTACTGCTATCTGACCCATTTACTTGGAAGCCTCCAAGGAGAGCTGAGTTGAAAGAGAGCTGGGTTTGTGATCCAAGTATGAGTCTTTCACTGTTAATTGTATTAGCATTCATAATTGCATGCACATTTCTAAACTGTCACGATTGCCACATCCTTTTAAAACATGGATGGAACATCAAAAGGGCTGTGACTGCTCAGAGATTAGCAAGAAATTAAATTGCCTGATACCTCAAAAACTATGATGTAAGCTGTTTTGTCCCCATTATATTAAAAATTACATAGGAAAAATAAGTCAGGAATTAGGCTTTTAAAGCCCATTAGCTGTCACAATGTAATTAGCAGGAACAGGCTGTTGGATGCAGGTTTGAGATCCCCTGTGCCTGCTGTTGCTGTTGGATGGGCAGGGTCTGTGCCTAGTGGGAGCCTTGTTGGATGGCGCTGTGTGACAGGACTCATGGGATAAGTGGGAGGAAAGAGTGGAGAAGTCCTGAATTCACATTCTCTCTTTGCTGCACATTTGCTTTGAGGGAGCTGCTTGGTCTCCCTCTTCATGGCTTAGGCTGTGTTTTAGCTCTCAAGGCAACCCCCAGCAGAGGTCACTTGTGGCTGATGGGTAACCCAGTGATTCTGTGCTTTCTCAGTTGGACTTCCCAAAGTCCTGCTGGCGACAGGGTAGCATCACCAAGCCTGTCCTTTGGAAATACATATTTTACAAACATTAAATACATGGGCATACCTACGTGCGTGCACCGTCCCAGATCCTTCCCAGCTGCGTGTATCTGTATACATTTGTATTTTCAGGTATCAACAGTTTTGCCATGTCATCATCAAGCATATTAAAGCAAATATATTTCCCCTGAAGACCTTTTGGAAGGCAGATGGCTTTTGCTGTCATGGAGCCCATCCCTTGTCCAGGGATATTGGAAGAAGTTGTTAGGGCAATGGAAATGAAGGGGTTGCCTGTAACAGGAATACGAACCTTTTGGTTTCCAGACTGCTTCCCACCCACTGAACTCAGCGTGCCTTGTTGCATGCTTTGTGCGTGATGATGGATTGTGTCTCATGGAGGTGACAGCAGTGACTTCTCAGTCCCAACAGGGAGCAGTTTCTCCACAGCCCTGTGCCAGCCACAGCCCAGCACCTCTCACACGGGCGCTGTGGCTTTTATTCTTTATCAGAGTAAATCCTGACGGAGCTGGTCTCGCTTCACGGGCGGTGCCTGCACAGATGTAGCCGGTAAGAAGGAGAAGGAATCAATGGTGCCTCTTCTCGGAGGGAGCGAGCAGCATCCCGCGGGTGCCGGGCGCTGCCGGCAGATGGAGCGCGGCTCCTCCGCTGCCCTTCCCGGGCACGCTGCTCGCTGGGAACGGAGCATCGCGATAACGGATTGTTTATTATGGAAACATGCCACGTCGAGTTGATTTACAGGCAGCTTTGCGGAGCTTCTGATCGCCCTGTATTTTTGTTTTTAGCCCGTTACTCATCTTGATACATGGTTGGTACATGTCTGAGCAGGGCTGTAAAAGGCGCTCGCAGGGACACGGTGGGGCCAAAGCACGGGGGATAGAAAGCAGCTGTCAGGCAGCATTTCTTCCAGGGGTTTGAGGAGTACCAGCAGGCTGTGTCAGCCCGGCAGTGATTGCTTCTCAGTGCCTGACTTTACAGTCAGACTGTTCTGTAGTTCCTTCAAGGCCCTGTGGTTTAGTGGCTGCACAGATGGCTGCAGTGCCGTTAGAGCAAAGTGAAATAACACTGGTTCCTCCCATCCTCTGCTGCCTTACCCTGAGAAATTAGCAGCCTCTTTTGGGAGCTACAAGTCAATATTCCAGAGCCAAACACCTCCGGACTTTCAGCAAAGTTTGAAACCAGTTCAGGAGCCGAATTTCAAGTCCACTTTTCCTGTGCCAAAATCCGCAGAGCTGAATATACCTGGGAGCTATGGAGGTGGGTTAAGTCACGGACCAAATACACTCTGAGCTTTTCATTGTCTGCTTCTAATGCATCAGCTGTCCCAAAATAATATGTCTAGCATGGTTCATACCACAATCACTACTGTAATCACCACTGAAACCTGCATAGGTTAGAAATCCATATGTGGTTCTGTGTCTGGGTGAATTTGGCAGACAAAAAGCAGTCCCCAAAAGGCAATTTCTTCCTATCAAATCATCTGCCAATTTTAACAGTTTTGATTTATGCTTTTTAACGTGACTGAGCTCTTTGCTGAAAGAGTCGAAGGCCATCTGCACTGGCACTGTTACTGAATGAGCCTCCTCAGGATCAAGGCTGGCTTCCAGATGACAGAGTAGCTGGGAGTTTGTATCTTTTACATGTGAGGCTTCTCTGCCTGTCTTGTTGGTCCCCTGCACCTCCTTGGCTAAAATAAATGCTTCCTATTACAGAAGAATGTATGTGATATACATCAGGCAGGCTTTGTGCATTGTAGTGTTAAGGGAGGTAGGGGTGTTACACCTCTACCTGCTCCTTTACCTGCTGTTCCAACCAAGGGTGGAGAAGAAATGTGCCTTGAGGGTATGTAGTCCTCCTGGTTTCTCTAATGAAACTTTGTTTGGAGGATTGGTTTTTCTGTCATCTTTCATATGTCCCTGAAAAGGGAAATTAATTAGGCCAGTTGGAAGTATATGAGGGCTGTTTTGCACAGGGAAAAAACAGAGCAGGTGAGCAGTTGTTGGAATTACTTGGACAGTAGACAAGAGCATGGAATAAGAGACCAACAAGAGGGTAGTTAATTTAGTTAGGAAGACTGGCTGAGCATAGCAGTCTGGAAAATAGATCATCTTTTTGAAAGGCACAAAGAAGAAAAATAATGGCTCCAGATTCATCCCTGATGTAAATCTTTTGAAGTTGGTGACTTACACCAGGATGATTTAGCCCCATTAATTTTAATGGGTCACTGCAGTGTCCCAAGAGTTGTTTTTTGCTGTGCTCTGTTCTGAGGCAGAGATAAAGCAGAGCCTTGGTGTCTAGGCTTCAACCCAAGCTTGGTGTCCCCATGGGGCTGGTCTGGGCCTCTCCACATTGTGGCTGACTGCAGTTGGAGAGGGAAAACGATGCAGGAGATGATGATGTGTCTGAGCCCTTGTCCCGTGACAGCTGGGTGCTGCCAGGACTTTGTTGTGAGCCATAACATACTTGGAAAATGATATCTGGTCTGAAAAAGCAAGGACAGGCAGGCTAAGAGGGCTCACTGGAGACACCACCAGCCCTCACCCCACTATGGGTCTGCCGATCCAAAGTGATAACAATTAACACATTAACCAGAGACAAGGAGCTGTGGAGCAGTGTGGCAAAGAAAGGAGCCTGAAACTGAGCATAAATGGGCACTAGATGAGTCCTGTTGGGACTCAGTGGGCACAGAGCAGAGGTCAGTGCCCTTGGCACATGGCAGGGACTCAGGGCTGGGGACAGGGATAAAGCACATTTACCACTTACCATTCACAGCAAGCTGGTCATAACAGGAGTTGGCCACATATAGTTAAAAAGCCTGTGTATCACAGCAGGGAAAACTTAATCTAGTGCCAGGAGGGGGGGATGCATCTTTGTCACCAGCTGTCAAACAGCTGAAAAGGTGGTGGCAGACACAGCTGTGGTGCTTGGGCAGAAACAGTGATCAAGCCCCAGGTTCATCAGGCAGCAGCAGGTCATGAGCTGTGCTCAGCCCCTGCTCCTTGGGGACCTCAGGGCCCACCTTGTGCCTCAGCTCTGTGTTCTGCCTGCCTCTCCTCATGTGCCTTGCTCCTAGGGCCTGACTCGCTGTCCTTCATTTTACAAATGGTCCAAGTTGTTCTGAAATATTGACCAGACAACAGGAAATGAGCCAGGAGGAACAGATGGACCAAAATTAAATGAACCAATAAATCTGAATGCAAATGTTCTGTGTGATACAGAGGAGGAGAAAGCTGCCTTTGGTGAAGTTTGGGTGTGAAGTCATCCCTTAGCAGCCTGTGTTTGTCAAGGCATCAGCTGCTCTTCAGCATCATGCAGAAGGAAGGGAAGATGAGCATCATTGTGTCTCTGGGTATTTATCTCTTGACAGACTTAACATAACTGCACAATGAGTCCAAGGGGAGAGTCCAGACATGAGCCCCAGGAGGAAAGGATGGAACACATGCTGAAATAGAAGTATCTCAGTCAACTTTGTTGCTTAACTTCTTCTAATGCTGCCATTTAATCTCATTGGTCTGTAGTCTTCTCCCAGTCACATACTGTAAGGCAAACTCTGCTAAATCACTCCATAGCTCGAGCAGATCAGAAAATCCATCTGGATTGGTAAGCTGATCTGTAAAATGCCTTATAAGACTTGTATCAGCAATGGTGTGGCCAGCAGGGCCAGGCCAATAATTCTGTGCTGGGCTCTGGTGAAACTGCACCTCAAGTGTCCAATTTTGGGCCTCTTAGTACAAGAAGGACATTGAGGTGCTGAGTTGAATCCAGGGAAGGATAATGGAGCTATTTAAAAGACAGGTAGATGTGGTGCTTATGGACATGGTTTACTGATGCCTTAGCAGTGTTTGGGTAACAGTTGGACTTGATGATCTTAAGGGTCTTCTCCAACCTAAATGATTCTGTGATTCTATGAATATCAAAAGTTGTTCTTGCAAGCATGTGAGCCTTGGAAGGACCATGTGTGCTGGTACCCAGCATATCACAGTGTAATATTTAAATGTGAATGCACCCAGTACATCTGTCTTTCTATGTTTTGGTGAGAAAAGTTTCAGATGTAAAGGGTGAAACTTAATTTGCCTAAGCCCAAGATATGGTTGCAATTCACCCCAAGGGTTGGAACAAGTGCTGCTGCTGCTGCTCTGCAGTACCTGAGGAGGAGGAATTTTAACCATGCCCTTCCACAGACAGGTGGGAGAGTCCCAGCAGAGCCTCATTTCTGTGTCAGGTTATTTTAAGTAACAACAGCAATTCCCTTCACATCACACAGGGCTGCCTGCATGGTCCTTGTGCAGCCTCTTCAAGGGTAGCACAGGCTGGCAGCATGAGGGAGTCTGAGTGCCACAGGATTCTCTGAGAAATTAATCCTTTTCCTTAGCAAAGGAAATGATTGAAAAGTGCAGGTGCTGCTGAAATCCTGCCTGCATGTCCTGATCTGTGGAGCAGCATCACCAGCCCAAGTCTGCACTGCAGTGGCTCCAGTTTGCCGCCACACACACCTCTGAGCTCCTGCAATTGCATCCTCAAAGCACAAGCTGGCTTATTTCCCCAGAATATGTAGAAAAAAAATTTAAGTAAGGGGGAACTCTGAAAATTTTGCAACTTTTATTAAATGAAGGAATATAAGAAAAGTATTTGTTACTGCTCAGCATTAAATGTGAACAGGCCTCAGCAGGTGTGAAGGGATGTGATACAGGCTTGGAAACCCTGGAGCAAGCCAAGGGAAGGCCTGTGAGAAGAAAGGAAATGCAACATGATGATGAAATGCAAACTTTTCTGCGACTGTTTAAGTGCAGGATCAGGGGCCATCCAGCTGTCTGTTGGCTATTTTCAGCCAAAAGATGACAGAAGGCAATGGATGATGTCATCCTGCCCCTCTTAAACTGACAAATCTCCTCCACAGTTGCTTAAGTATCAGTTTTTCTAAGCTTATTCTTTGCCACCTGTTTGGCAAAGCCTGATGTGGACTGAACATGTTCTTCTCTCTCACTGCTCCCTCATAGGGAGGAAAAAGCTCAGGTGGTTGAGGTCCCCTGGGTGGGAGATGGGACAGCCTGGATGTATTTCAGAGGTTTGAAAGTGTTGGCAGAAAAACCTTCAGCTTTTGGGATGATAGTGTCGACACATGGCTTGGGGAGATGAAAGCCCAGGAGAAGCTCAAACAGGGCTGTCTTTGAAATGCTGAATCCTGCAGGTGTAATGTGGTGGTTTTATCTGACCTGTGAACATCTCTGATAAGGCATCAGATCATTAGTCTTGTGCTTGTTGTTTTAACAGTTGCTGGAATGAAACACTAGCATTTTTAAATCACTCGTATCAAAGCATATCATAAATTGTAAGCAGTTTCTTTTCCTTTGAGTATATCCCTGTGCCAAATCATTCAGTGCTCATATCTTCCAAACTGGGCGTGGCATTACAAGTGAAGAGCTGTGACTGAGCATAAAATAATCATTTTTTAGAAAAGCTGAGCTGTAAAAAAAAGTATGTTTCCTAAAAAATGACTAGAAAAGGACCCCTACCTCTTAAAACAGTTCTGCTCCCAGCCTGTGATAATAACAGCATGTTCAACTGCTGAAGTGCTAAAAGTCTGCTTTCTGCAAAGTGGAATTTTAAAGACTGCTGCTCAAAAGTGTGTATATATATATATATATATACATATATATATACACACAGTGCAGATATACTGTGGAGTTACTCCCACCCACAACCTGATTTTCGTGCTTCTAAGAGCTGTGACACACTTTTAAGAGGAGTCATGTATTTTTAAACTCACACTATGGCATAGCATGAAGGTCAGCACAACTGAGTCTGAGTCTTTGAGGGATGGAGAAGTTAAACCCCAGCCTCCACTCTTTGTGACTTTCAGCCATGAGTTCTTTGTTCATCTTTCTTCTTGTGAAATGCTGTGGCATGTTGTCCCTAGTTTAGAGGAGAGAGATCTACTGGAGTTCCTGCTCAGCTGTGCAGACAACATGGTCATGGTTGCATTAGCAATTGAATGCTCTTGAGTTCTTTCATGTAGGATCTGTTCCCAGCCTTAACTGCAGTTTTCCTTCTGAAATGTTCCTGACTTTGGGCATTGAATAAAACTGCATGTGGAGACACACTTAGAGCTCTGTTGTCATCGTTGCAGTTGTTTTCCAAGTCCTCTTTGGGAGATGGACTTTCTTTGGAGCTGGTGGTGAGCCACAGTCACAGTCATGGTGTGCATGGTGCGTCTCCTCTGCGTGTGTCCTCTGCCCTGTGCTCCAGAGATTGGGTCCTCTCACAGCCTCCTTGCCCACCCTTTGGACACCCTCAAGGCAGGCAAAGGAAGCATGAAGGGCAGGGTATTATGTTTGCATTTTGGACTGTTTCATTGCTGATTAGAGTGGTTCAAAGACCTGTTGGGCATGATATGACCTGCAGGCTCTGGGGTAGTGGAGGCGGAGAGGTGGGCAAAAAAATCTCTTCCTTCTCATCACCACCCCAGATTTGCTTTAGTGCATGTAGGGCTCTAAGATTTTCTCAACATTGTTTAGAAATGTTTCTTCTTGTGAAAAACCAGAGCATTTTCCCCTTTTCTGTGTCTTTACTGAGAAAAGGGTCTTGGTAGCGTTACCACAACAAATAAATTAAGCAACTTACTCTCTACAACAAAACCTTGCATTTTTTAGTGTAAAATGAAAATACATAAACAACCAGCTGAGGGGATATGCCTGGCCTCTAATCAGTATGGACTTCACTCTTTCAGACTCTTGTTTCCTTCTGTGCAATGATTTAGAAGGAAAAGCTTTTATCCAATCATGAGGTAGGTCTCTGCAGAGCTCCCCAGGCACTGCTAATGGAATGGATGCACAGCAGAACTTGAAGGCTTTAAGCTGAATTTTGGTGATGCACATGCTGTTGCTGAGCAGGTCAGAGCTGGGTTTTGTGGGCTCTTTGTGAGTCCAGGGTGTTCATGTAGTGATCAGAGCCATTTTGCATTAGAGTGAGGTGTGTGTTGTAAGCAGGGGAGGGAGGCAATCAGCTGCCCAGGAGACAGCAGGTCGAGGCCAGAAGTGGCGAGGCAGGGATTGGTGCAAAGCTGGTGCTGCAGAGGGAGCAGAGGTAAAGCAGAAGGTTCCAGGAATCAGCTTCATCCCAGAGGACGACCAGGGAGGAAATTGTTAATGAGTAGGTTATTGGCAGTAGGACACTCTGTTTCATGCTGTGATTCATAATCCCCACAGCTGCATCTCGTGGCTGGTGTGCCTGGATTCTACTTTTGAATCTCATAGTATTTTACCACAGTGAGAGATTATTCAAAATAGCACTGAATTCAGACTTGGAACTGGACACCATAGTGTGAACTTCAGGATACAGAAACCTCCCAGGACCTCAGGGATGCTCTTGTCATCCTGTGGTAGATGGTACTGCCAGGCACAGCATGGCCTGCCCTGGTAGGAAGGGCAGCATTCCTGCTGAGAGTGTGGTTTCTTATTGTGCAGCTTCTGGAATTTCAGGTAACAGAGGGAGAAAATAGTGCACGAAAGCTGATTGGAGGGCATGGCATTTGCAGAACCTCCTTGATATTTCAAGCATGGGAACTGCTAAGCAAGTGAGATCAACAACTGAAAAGGAGGGGGTGTAATGCCTAACAATCAATGGCATTTTCCCTTCACCCACATGTGATATCTATATATCAAATAACATGAACAGTTAAAGGAGGAATAGGCTGCCAATGGCCATTTAGCTCTGCAAAATAGAGATCCCTCATGTTGCAGGCCAGAAATACGCCCTGAATCATCATTCATTTTGAAGGAACAAATCATTTCTCTTTTAGCTGAATAAAAAGGTCTGGTCCTATAACCAGCTGAATGGATGGAAATAATTACATTCATTCATTATGCCTCTTCACTTTTATGAACATAGAACATGAAAAAAGATATTGGAAATGCCACACACACTCTTTGGAGATGTATGAGGTGAATTAAAAGGTAATGTCTGGATGGAGAATTAGACAGGAGTTACATAAAAAGAACAAGAAGAAACTGACTGTTTCCTGCATGAGCATGTCTGAAAAACATCAGAATTTGTATCTGAACTTGACAGTAAATTTTTTATCTATTTCGACATTGCATTGTTTCATGGTGTATGCAATTTGCATATGTTGTAAATGCATATAAAAAGATATTTTCTTCTGTTTTCCAGAGTTATTTAATATTTAATGCTGGTCACCTTAGAAATTCAGTTGATTTGAGGTGTTTTGAGGCAAGCATGCAAGCATATATTTGAAGGTAACATGATGTCTTTTATTTGCCCTTTTAATTGAGTAAGGCTCAAAAGAATTAGGATGGATCTGTACATGTAATAGCAAAAACATCTGCTTCTGCAAAGTTAATTTTAAGTTCAGTATTATAATCTATCAAATACCAATCAAGCAAAATTCACTGGAAGTTTTGATAATTTTGGGTATGGGACTATAAAACTTAGGGTATATCTGTCTATCTTTAGTCTCAGGAATCTTACAGTGGTCCAGGCTGAAAAGGCAGTTTTCTTTGTTTCCTTCCTAAAATGAACTGAGCATTGAGACTGAACAATCTGTTACACCACCTTGAAGTACATGGCTCTTTTAATTTAATATTTCATACCCTATTACAAAAAAGAGAATCTCCATTCACTCCTGGAGTGCTCAATAAAACCTTTTTCAGTGGGTCTTATACTTCCCAGGGTGGAGTACTGTGGAAACTTTGTGATGCTTCTTTGCAAGTGTCATGTAATTTAGCTCTTTTACCTTTTAGAGAGCATCAAAGGTGCGGACCTACTATCAGAATTGCATATTTGAAAGGGGTTTGGTCACATTGAAAAGTAACCCTAGTGTTTGGAAGGTTTTATCTTTGGGAAGGTGTCTCTATTTTTTCCCATAATTGGTGCCTGTCAGTGATAATTTCGAATCATTTAATGAATCCCAACAATTAAATTGGGCAAGACAAATTCAGGTCTTATTTTTTCTTTTATGTTTTAATTTTAGAATCACAGAGGATGTTTTAAGACTGCCTGATCCTGGTAGGTAATCAGGGAAGACAAGTCTGCTTTTAGTAGTTGCCAATCCAGCAAAATTTACTACATGCATTTACTAGCTATATTTTGGAGTTTTACAGTGTCTGAAAGAGCTCATTTCAAAGGATAGTGATTAGAGAAATTTCCTAGAGTTCATGAACCTGCAGTAGATCTTACATGCCATGATTTATGTCTCTTGAGTAGTAAATTAAAGAACCCGATGACTTGAAAGATATTTCCATGTGCTGCTTTGTAGAAACAGGCAGAAAACAATTCCAAGTAATATAAAATTGGTGTCTTATAGAGAACTACGCTGTTTAGTATGCTGGAAAGACATTTGATGTTGCAAGACAGTTAACTGAGGACATGCTGCTGAGGCACATTTGGGAAGGAACTCTGCTTTAATCTCCCTACTCTGACTGAAGGAAATGTAAAGAGGAAAGGAAAGACTACAGTCACCAGATGAAGTCAGAGTTCACACTGTGTGGGCTTCATCTTGTCTGCTCACATGCATCACAAGTTTTTGCCGCTCTTGGAAAAAATGTTTACCATTCTTAGGGCCATATGTGCAACAGATGATTTTAAAAAGTCAAGGGAGAGATCTCCCACTAAAAGGGGATGTAAAACTAGGTAGGGCAATAGGGTATTTAGCAGTGCAAAGTACAGATGCAATAGCCATCTGCTGTCTGTGCACACTGCAGTCTTAATCTTTCAGGTCCTAGTGACCTTGGACATGTAGCAGGAGCAGCAAGACAGAGAAGTCCAAGCATCACATTGCTAAATCCAGTTGAGTACACAGAAGTATTATACACCAGAAGAACTCCACCAAAAAAAAAAAAAAGTTCAATACCAAGCATCTGGCACACTCTCCTTTGGACTGGGAGCCCAGAGGTCTAGCAGGGCTGGGGCCATGTCTGGAAATGTCTGTAAATAATTTCTTCCTTTGCCAAGATAGAGACTTTAAAATGTCAAAAATGCCAGTGACAGCCTGGGATTTCCCTGTGTGAGCCTCCAGTATGAGAGCTGCTGCCAGCACTTGCACCACACACTGGGATGGGCTGTGGGGAATCCCAGGGAGCAATGAGGAAAGCCAGCAGTGGGGTGATTGTGAGGCTGGTGTGGGTCAAAGGAGTGTTCAGAGGAGGCTGTGAGTGGGTATCCTCATGGCCTGGGCGGTCAGAAAGAAAAGGGCAGACAGGAAATTCTTCTGCTTTGTCTTTCTGTGAAAGGGTCCTGGTCCTGTGGATCATCCAAGGGCTTGATATCACCAGCCTCAATTAATCATGGGGAGCTGTATTCACAGGTGGGATATGGTGTGTGAGGGTCGAGGGGAATTGCATGTCCCAAGGGCTTTCTCTCAAGAGCAGGAGGGGACAGCAGGAGGCAGGCAGCCCAAATCACTGTTGTTTGGATCACTTCTCCTTTCTCGGGTCTCTCTGCCCAGGATGAGGAGTGAGAAGAATTGGGAATGTCTTTGCTCAGCAACCCCATAAGCAAAGCAGCAGCAGCAGCTGTAGCACTTACACCACTGGTTGCAGGCACTTTGCAATGGCTCCTGATGGCATCTGTCCCCTGGTGTGAAGAGACCTGCTCTAAGCTGTGCCCAGGGCTTGTTGGTTGCCACTGGCAGGTCAGGTCAAGCCATCAAAACTCTTGGGTTGCTTTGCACCCCTGGCTGACTGCATGAGCTTGCTCAGTCACCCTTTCTACATTCCTCACCTCTAAACGTATGATGAGGTGACTCAGTCCTATTGAACACACACCTGATTTTATTAGATAGTCATCAATATGTTTCATATGCTCTCTATTAAAGAATTGCGTGCTTGTTTCCATGAATATCTGCTGGAAACAGTGTAGGTGAACAGTTTGGACAAGGGAATCTCAGTACCCTTTACCAAAAATTATCTTATGGGTTGCCTCTTTAAGTACTGGATGCACATTTGGGAGAATTGGGGATGATGAAGTATTCACTGAGATTGCTGGTTTCCGCTGCATTGAAGTCAGAGGCATTGAAGGCACTACAGCATTTATAACTGATTTCCTGAACAGTGTAGCAAATAGAGATGAGAGCCTTTTTCTTGTAACTCACATGTGCAACAGAAATCACTTAGCTAACATAAATCAGAACTAAATTGCTTTTAAAGGCTCACAAAACATTTCTGAAAAAGACAGGATGAGGAAACCATTTGCCACAGTAGAGTATGTCCCCATGATGAGTCCTATTAAAGCCTGATCAAAGAGCCTTATTGGCTTTTCATTAGAGCCTGGTTATGTACAGTTGAAATTCAGCAGTGAGTTCAACAGAATAGGCACAGAAATATGCACAGGAGGTAAATTTAAGGAGGATTCTAGACCATCAAAGTATGTGATTAAAGACAATTTAATGTGCTGAGTAATGCAGTGTGATTTGGATGTAATTTATCCTAATCCAGTCTGATCTTTTACAGGAGAATATATTATAAGGCCACAATTAGGTGAGACCTGGGCCCCATCTGGCCTCCTGTCTCCTATAGTGGCTTAGAGCCAATGCAAGAAACAAAGCAAATACAGAGTGAACTTCCCTTGTGTATCCTCTCTGTTTCTGGCGTTCAACCGCTATGGGACTCTTCGGGTCAAAACATCCAGAGCATGGAGTACAATAGCCACCATTTATCCTTGCTTCATGAATTTATCTCATTGCTTTTTGAACCCATGCCTGGTTTTGGTGATTACAAAGTCTAACACCAGTGAGTACCATGATTCAGCTGTGTTACATGCAGAGGCTCTTCTGTTACTTTGATTTAAACTGTTGTGCTCCACCTAGTCTTCCTGGTGCAGTAATTCAGGGGTAAAAGCCTTTTTGGACAAGCTGTGTCTGGAGCTGGGGTTGAGGCTTGGTAGTCTGTCACTTGAGAGTTTTCTCCTCTTCCTTCTCTCTCTCCATTTCCAAGGACTTTCTGGGATGAGCACTTTGGGAGTGACATTGTTGGTTCCATGCATGCTGTGGTGGAGGTGAAGGTATCCTGCCTCTCATGAGCAGGTACAGCCTGGCAGGCCATGATTGGTGTCTCCTTTTGGGGAGATCATCCATAGGGACAGAGAGGAGGAGGAGACAGTGGCCAGGCACTACACACACAGGTTTGGGCAGAGTTAGCCTGAAACAGCAGTGAGACTGTTTGGGCTGCAGTTTAGAAACTCAAATGGACGATGTGCTTGCTAACCAGAGGTTGGACCCACATCTACAGAAATGAGAATTTGGGGCACCCACCCTCAAATCAGGGAGAGCTCAAGAAAATGAAGTAAAGATTCAAAGCCCATGCAGACTTTTTAAGCTCTTAATGAGATTCATATGATCTATATGCAAGCTCATTAGTCCGACCAGTTTATAAGGTACATTTGAATTTACAACTCAATACTTAATTTGTAAATTTGATTAGATGCATCTTTTAAACATGTTGTATCTGCATGTAGCTGTCTGTAATAAAATTCCCAAGTGAAGGGCACAACTGGAAAACCTCCACATGAGAATGATTAATTTTTATTAACTTGTTTTTATCACTCAACATTTATGTTATAAGGGCTATAGTAAAGTAACGCATGCTTGGTCATTGTAAGACAGAGATAAATTCGGCCTCCCCACAAGGGACAAGCAGGGTCAGTTTAGAGGAGGTGAAGAACACCTCCACCCAGAGTTCTTGCTAAGGTAAATACGTTTTTCTGTCTTGTGGAGAAATTTGCCGTCTGTAAGAATAAACAAGGTAAACCAGAAACAGATGAGGATGTGACTCTTAGGCAAGACCTTGTTTTTATACTTCTTTCCAGGAAAAACTTGCTATAAACATTAGTGTTGACTTTTTCAAGGCTGCTGAGGCCTTGCAGTAGAGGATCACATGGCGTTAGCTCATTGCTCCAGAGCTGTGCAGCTCCTAGCCTGTGCCGAGCCATCTCTCCCTGGTGCCAGAGAGGCTGGGCTTTGCTGTCAGAGCGCCCTGCCCTGCATCTCACAGCCTGGTGAAATGCTGAATGTGCGTTTTCAAAGCTCTGTCTTCCTCCAGCAAGATAATTTCATCATAAAAATATAATTGTGAAAAATGCAGGAGGCTAATTCTGCATTTCTTTAGCCTGAGCCAAATACTAAAGTTGCTCTCTGGAGCCAAGCAATCAGCTTCACTGCTGAGGAATCTTGGGACAGAAATCTGTGGCATTTATTACTCATTTATGTAAGGGGTTGAGTGCCTCAAACCCATCTCTTGTCCTTCTAACACCCACTCTACATAAAGAAAGAAATGGTGGCTGCTGCTCTCAAACACAGTATGTCCATGTGAGGCTGAGATGGCCCATGGGGACGTAACTTGTCTTGGAGCTGTCTGCATCCCCTGCACTTTGGACTTGGTGGCAGAGCTCAAGTTGTGCTGTGTGGGGCTAATCTCCAGGATGAGTGCAGAGCAGAGGATGTTGCCTTTCGTTGTCCTGCATCTCTGCCTCATGATAGAAATCCATGGATTTAGGTATAGGGAGCATTGCTGGAGAGAAGACAGTGTCCATCTCCTTCCAATCTTGGCTTTTCCATGCAAGCTGAGGTTACTGGTATAGGGGAGATCTTTTCTGCACTTAGTAATTAAGTTTTCCAGTGTTGTGCTTGGGGTTTCACAGCCAGAACTTTGGTTGACTTTTACATTGCTGGGTTCAAGCAAGCTGTCAGAAGTCACGAAAGCACTAAATCAGCATCTCCAGTTGGGTCCTGGTGAGCCAAACTGCGCCACCTTTGTTATGGAATGCAGAGGAGGTCAGTGCAGCCTAAGCAGAAGTATATAGTACATAAAACTGGGCTGTTTGCTCTGCAGACATGCTGTGAAGACAACAGAAAGGTCTCAGGAAGGCAAAATCCTCTCGTATTTTGTCCCTGTTCTCTTAAGGATGTGATTGCACAGCAGTGATTTACCCTTCTTAGCAGCAGCAGAGGCTGTGTCCAGCTAGTGAGAAAGGCCTGGGTTTGAAGTCAGGTCGATAGATTCTCTTCTTGCCCCACAAGTCACTTTTGCTCGCGGCAAGGAATTCTGGAGTCTTGGGACCACCACAATGGGGCCCTTTCTCACAGGGCTGGAAAGCTTGACCTCTGCTCAGAAAGGACAGATTCATGTTGGAGAGGGTTCCACAATGCAACGATTTATATCAGGAAATGAACAGAATGCTTTCTAAAAAAAAGATGAAGAAGAAGGAAAAAAGCCTTCATCTGGTTCTTTGGCTCGGGGAAGAGATCAGCTGTGGTTTCATGATATCAGAGGGTGGAACGCTGAAGGGGGAAAATGTATAGCTGTGTTCATCCATGTGTTTGAGTTTCTGTTCCCAATGCATAACATACAGAGTTAATTTTGCTTAATTACATGTCATATGGGTCTCAGAGCTCAGTGGGAATAGAGGTGCCTTCATGCACATGGTTCAGCTTTTGCACTCTTGAGTATCATGAGTACAATTTTCAACCCTGCACTCTCCATATAGCTACTGTGTGTTTGGATAATATTAAGGTGTTAGGTGCTCCTCCAACCATAGTCCTTAGTGACAGGCAGGTGCCAGTTGTTGGTCACACTTGGTTTTGTGCCTTGTCTCAAATAGAAAATGTCAGCGTGGCTGTTGAGGAAATCAGTTAGGAGAGTTTCAAGATGCAAATGTATTCTCAAGGGTCAAGTTTCTGTGCACGTAAAGAGTAGTAGCAAAGTATTTTTGTATCAGTTTACTTTAAAAATGGTGTCACAGAATCTGATAGCAGTGCTAAGAAAAATAGTTTGTGAAAAAGCCGTCTTAATTACTGACTGCAAACTTAAGTGTTGGGAAGGGGAGAATAGACTTCCTTGTGAAAATATTTCTATGCTTTTAATCTGCCTGGCAAATCATTGGTGATTAAATGATAATCTGAGTTGTTTGTTTGAAATGTCATATATCTCCACCACAGTCTGCCCACACCACTAGAGACTTTTAGGAATTAAGGAGCCTGGGAACAGAAATGACTACAATGTATTTGAACACGAGTTAACAAAAGCCAACAAATACAGAACAACTTCAATTTATGTATTAAAATACTCTCAAGGATACAGGTTGACCTCCATTACTCAGGGTTTGTCACTGTCTCAATTCCTTTGGACAGCAAGGACTGAGAAGGAGACAGAAAGATGATTTACTCTCCCTTTAGCTTCTGTCTCATCTGCTGCAGTGTCTGCTGTGCAGCTCCCCCAGCCATGCTGCTCTGTGGGTCTGTTTCTTCCTCATGTTTTGCAGGCACTGTTTTCCCTCATAGTTGAAACTCATGGTTGTCTGATATCTTTGCTAAATGAGTTGAAGCTGAGCCTTGCTTTACTGACAGGCAGAGGCCCCAGGCTGAAATGTGACGTATCTGGGAAAGGAGGAATCCCAGAGAGTGAACTTTCTGGGTCTGCTGTCCCACAGCACGGGGGAGAAGCTTTCAAATAACCCTTTGCACCATGGGTCCCACAGGGATGAGGTCCCCTGACTGAATCCATCACCTCCAAGGGAAGCTGATCCTGCAGGAGGCTTCTGCAAACTTGCCAGATCTCCACAGGCAAGGCATGAGAAACCCTCTGGGACAGATATAAATCAAAGTGAATTAGAGAATAGATAGGCACAATCTGTTGCCAATGCACCTAGTCACCTCCAGTCTTCTCCACTTGGAACATTTCCTAGTCTCTATTGAACAAATGTCAGGATACTCCTCACTTTTTAAACAACTTTCCAATTGTGCCACTGTTTGTGTGTATCTGTACATATTTAGATAGATCAAAACACATATACACACACATCAATGTTTGTTAACTCTCAGTGAATACAGCAGCAAAGTCAGTCCCTAAAGATGCGCCATAAAACTTTTCCATAACATTGTTAATACAACCTTCATATTTAAATTAGATAGCAAGTGAGGTATTAATTCAACATATTTTTATGATTCCAAAATTTCCAGACTGACTGTGGATAGCTTAATGTGCTAACAAGGCAGTCAGCTTTATAGCAGTGTTGGTGATCTTCCTTTCACATTCACTGCTAGATTTCAAATTAGTAATGTTATCCTGAGGTAATGCTGATGAGAAAGGAGATCCAGTTTCCCTCTCCTTTGTCATTGAAAAAGAGTGTATCCAGCTTCTGTGATGTGCTTGACACCAGCAATGTTTTAATATCATTAGCAGCAGGAAATATTTTCCTTGCCAGTAATGAGGCTCAGCATCAGCTAAAAGCAGTGCCCCATAGGAAGACTTGAAACAAAATTGCTAGACTCTAATTCAAAATAGGCTAGAAATATGCTATTTTTTGAGAAAGGTGTTTGTTCAGTATGGAGTGATCCTGGATAATGAAGAAGGGACTGCCAGAGCTACTTTTAGTTCTACCTGCTGCTTTCATTGTTATTTTTATAGCTACGGTTGGCAGTGGAGTTAGGGTGGTGGTGTCTGTTCTCATATAGAAATGGAAGAAGAATGGAAATACACGTGTATAAAGATGAAAAGATAAAAAAGAGCAAGAGCTGAAAAGAAAGCGAGCTTCCCTATGTAGCTACAGATATGGCATTGATGGTACCTTTCCTTGGAAGGGCTTTTCTTCTGCATGACCACGGTTTTTGTCTGATCTAAGGGCTAACGGTGTGCCAGGTGCAGTCTGGGTTGCAGGAGATGAGAGTTTCTACTTGGAAATTGTTATATAGTTAAGAGAAACCATGAAATAATTTCCTTTATTGGTTAGGAGACATAAACCAATACTTCAGCCTCACACTAATGCTTCACTGAAAACAGTGAGGCTGAGAGGTATTAACATTATGTATCATCACATGGGAGAGGGAAGACACATCAATGAATCATATGCAGGATAGTAAGACATAAAAAAAAATTAAACATGGAGTCAGGCAGGGCTCCTTGCTGCTGCTGCTATTGCAAAGCAGCAAGACAAGCTTTCTTCATTAGCAGAAGAGAGGTGAAGAATATGTACACAAAGAGCACTTTACACAGCCAGAGAGGTTATTCGCTATATCTCCTTTGCTTTCTATTTTTTTTTTTTTCTGTCCTTGCTGAGAGGAACAAGTTTTGGATTTCAGAGTTTCACTGTGGAGATGAAGATTTTATTTCAAGCTTCATTTTATTTGATACTGCTTTCCCCTTAATGAGTGAAATGTTGGTGTACAAAAAAGCAAGAAGACAGGGAGACATGGGGTACCTGTTTTTTTTTCAGGAACTCCAAAATCAGAGCCCAGTTAAAGTTCACTTTAAAACTTACAGAAAGACTAAATGAAAAGAGGAAAACTAGCCCCACAGGTTAATTGGCTTTTCTCTTTTTTCATTAAGCCTTGTGAATTGGGTGGTGATAGTGATGCAAATAACTATTTTATAAGGATAAATTAATTTATTCTAATTAACTATGTAAATCAATCATTACCTCATTTCTATTCATGTAAATTGAGTTTGGCATGCCAGGAGAGCTGTATTGACAGCTCCACAAAGCTTCAGACTGGCATGGGAGCCAAGCTGAGGTAGAGGACTACAGTTTGGGGACTGTAGCATCCCTGGCTTGGTCTGAGTGATCTCTGTTTCAGGCACCATATAGCAGAAATTGTATTTGCATATGATATCTCTTATGCAGAAGAAGCAACTTATTCATGAGCAATAGCATCATCACATCAAATACAGCTCCATATATGATTGAGAAAACAGCCATTTAATTGAAGTAGTAGTGACACTGGGAAATTAAAAGAGGATGCAAAAAATCACCCAGTTATTACTGGAAGCAAATCCTGGACATGTAAGGCATGGGGATGCACACAAAATTCTGGGTGGAACAGAATTTACAGGTAGACATAACTCTGCCCCTCAGGACATGTGTTGTTTCTTCAGCTGAGCCCCCGAACAGTTTGGGATGATCTTTCTCTGATCCTCTGGAGGATGGAGCAAGGTGCAGGAGACAAAACCCCACTCCTGACAGCCCAGCCCCCAAAACGCAGTGGCTACTGCCTGCCCCTCTGGTGGGATTGCTGCAGAGAGAACCTGCCAGCAGGTGATTCTGCCAGCATTTACACCCCAAAATGTAGAGGCCACTCCTGCCCCTCTGGTGGGATTGCTGCGGGGAGAACNCTCCTGCCTCTCTGGTGGGATTGCTGCGGGGAGAACCTGCCAGCAGGTGATTCTGCCAGTGGGTGATTGTGCCATCGGGTGATTCTGCCAGCATTAACCCTGCTGTGTGCGGGGTACCGAGCACTGCCTGCACAGCGGCGCTGCCTCTGCCCGGGCTGTCACTGCCGGGCTCCTGCCTGTGCACACCAGGGCTGCCTCTGACAGGCTCCGGAGTGCACCGGGGGGAAGCACAGCCATAAGCCAAGTTATTTTTGTCCTCAGTTTTGCTTATCCCGAATCAGTTCTTGCAGCTCCCTTCAGTAATTTCTTCCCCTCCCATAGCAGCTGTCTGGGGTTTCAGCTGTTCTGCATGAGTAGAGGTGCCGGGACCCTTTAAATCACTGTGGAAAAGCAAGGGTGCATGTTCTATCCTGGAAAAAAAGAAGAAAGGACAAAGTTTGGGGTTTGTTTCGGTTTGGGGTGTTTTTTTCTCCTTGTGCTTTCCAAGTGCTTGTAAGAGATAACTAGGAGAGGACCGGAGGTTATTCACAAATTAATTAGCCGCGGGACTGCCAGCCCCGGCAGCTCAGCCTGGAGCAGCCGCATCCCTGCAGCAAACAGATCACATCCCCGCTCCTCTCCGGGGGGACATTAAGGGTTAATACAGTAGCTGTGCATTTAATAGCGCGATTTAAAGGGGAAAAAATGACACCCCTCTCCCCTGCCTCGCTGGTTGTGGATGGTTCGCTCTGCCTGGCGGATCACATGCTCCCGAGCCCCCGGTGCTGCAGCAGCCCCCGCGGGTGCCGCTGATGGGCCGGGGCTGCCCGGGACGCCCCCGGCCCCCGCCCGCCCATGCCCGGCCGCCCTCACCTCCGCTCGAAGGGAGGGAGGGCGCAGCACCAGCCCTTCAGCATATGGGTGGAAATTTGGGAGGCACCCGCTCTCTCACCACCGTTCCCAGCTCTAACCATGTCTATTTGTTGTTGTCTTTTTTTCAGGGACTATGGATCTTCAAAGAGAAAATCAGGTAAGACACCATGATTTTTTATTTTTTTTTTTTAATATACTGCATGATTCTAGAGAGGACCTTACCCCCTGATTTTCCCCTTCTGTTTATCTTGTGTGGCATTAAATTGTGTAGCAGTTTAACTTTTTATTGCTGAATCTAGCTGGAGATAAGCATCAGTTTCTTTCCTTTGCACTGGATAGAAGAAACCCACCTTATTTAGTGTTTTAGTTAAAATGACTGCTCTTCTCTGGCTGTATTTATACAGCTCTGTCTCTAATGTGAGATGATAATTGCATTACATTTCTTTCTCTTTCCTTGCAAATGGTAAAAATGCAGAGTCAGAGTTGGGGCTCTTTTCTGGAGGGAAAGGGAATCTTTTTCCGTGTTGATTTGAATCTTTTATCAGACCTTTCCAAAAGGCTCTGGTGAGGCTTCTGATGCAAATTGTACTCAGTGCTTGTGTCTGGGTTTGGGCTGCCTCAAAGGCTGTAGCTCACTGTTTTGTTCTTAAAATCCTGGATTGAAATGTCCTATAAAACCCTGATTTGAAACTATATAAATCCAATTTTTCCCCTCCCCATCTAGCTCTTAGTGATTTTTACAGATGTGTTTTCAATAGGGATGTGTAATTATGGTCCTCTGGGTTTGGCTGCTCTGAGCTGGATGTGTCAGGGCTTTCTATTTTTTAAATTTTTTTTTCCCTAAGCAGCATTGAGCACCTGCAACTCTCATTGACTTTGTTTGGAACCTTGGATGCTTCAAATTGCATTCAGGGCATCCAGAGAGAAGCCTTTCAAACCAATACTGACTCCTGGAAAACTCTGGCCTGTGTGCAGGGAGGGGAGGATTTTTTTTTACTTCCTGCTTTTTAAGATGATAAAAAAACACTGCAGTGGCTTAGTCTGTGGGAGGGAAGGGAAGATGAATGTAACTGGACTCCAATGAATATCACTGCCTACATTGATTTGTTGGTTAATTATGAGGGCTTTTAAGCTGCCATCCTGTAATAAGCTAAGTGATGCACTAAAGAGAAGTTGTTGCTTAACCCCGATGGCCTGTGTATCAATTGGCAGCTGCCTTTGCAGGCCAATACTTTTGGTACCTTTCCTTGAATTTCCCTGAGGTGGGGTGTGGTAATGAAGAAGCAAGCATGGTACAAGGTGCTGGTCCCACAAACTAGGGCACGCTTGGTGGTCTTAATCTCCTGCAAAGCTTCTGCCTGGGTTGCATTTTTAGGACTTCTTAAATGTAATATTAAGAAAAGTGTGTGTTCACTATAGTCTGTGAATTAAATTGGCAGCAGCACCTTCTCTAGAGGATCTGACCTTAAATAAAAAGGTCCAAGTGACTTGGTAGAAGGCAGAGCTGAGTGTGGGAGTTCCTGGCTCAATGCCACATCCTGAGCACTGGGGGCTTTTGGGCCATGTAAAAATCTTTGGAAAACGTTGCTGAAGTCTCTGGGGCAACCTGATTTAGCACTGACCTGGAACAGCATTAGGAGACACAGAGAGCTTTGAGCTCAGTGCACCAGTTTACATGAAAGAGTATTGCAATTCATGTGCAAGAGATGTGAGGAACTCCTTTGGGAGTGGAAGGAAACTCTGCCTCTCCATTCTTGTGGCTCTGGGGGCAAGTTGGAGCTGATCTGCTATGACATCATGAGAAAAGCAATAGAGTCAGTGTAGCTGAGATGCCTTTTGTGGATGCTCTCCCCTGCTGGACTCTTTGGCCCCCTGCTCTGAGAACCCCAAGTAGCATGGTCATTCATCCCTGCAAGGGGCACTCAGGTTGAGCTCCCTCCTTTGGCTGTTCCAGCTCCTCATGCTGCCAGATCTCCTTCTGGGACTTCTTTCCTTTTTGGTGCTGGGATGTTTGTGCAGCCAGGGCTTGCAAACAGTGGAGCTGAGGGACGCTCTTTCTCTACTTACCCCGCACAAAGAGGAATGTGAGGCAGTGCTATGAACAAATTGAGCTGCATAAAGGGACTCTGTTCTCAGCCATCTTCTTGCTTGATTTTAGAATGGCAGAGGAATGCTTCCTTCTGTTTGGAGCTGGATGTTGTGGGAGTGTGCACGCAATGAGCAAAGGAATATGCCAAGGGAATTGCCAGTTACAGCCTGTAACAAAGACCAGCTTTATGACACTTGAAAAGGGGATGGGGTAAATAAGCATAGATTTTCAGGATTGCAGTGATGGTCTTTTAAGGTAACAAATAGCTTTGAAATGCAGTTTCTTCCATAGGTGCAGATCATGGAACTACTGCAGCTTTAAACAAGAGACAAACAGGCATTTTTAAATGCAAGCACCTCCCAACAAATGAGAGAGACCTTATGAACATCTTGTGTCTTGACCAAAGATATGCTGGGAGGAGGCTGTTGGGTGTGAGCACAGCTGTCCCACACTGTCCAGCAGGAATCCCACAGCTGCTGTGTCTCAGGCATGTGCAGGCATGACATGAGTGTGGCTGATTGCAGAAACATTTGGAGAATGCCTCAGACAGCCAATGTCACCTCTACCCTGACCTCTGCCTTGCCAGAGTGAGTGGCTAGCTAGTCCTCTGCTTGCCCCTTAGAGCAGGGAGAAACTGGCTAAGTTCAGAGTTTATAGGAGTTATGGAAACATTTACCACTGCAGTTGATGCTGGTTGTAAACACTTGAGACCTTCTGAACCAAATGCAATGGCGTGGCATGTCCTTAGCTAAACAAAAGGGAGTCTTGTGCAGATCTGGGGCATCTCTGCATGCCAGCCCTGAGCCAGGCTTCCTCTTGTGCAGAGGGCTGTGTAAACACACAGCCCTTTGCTTGGATATGATCTAATTATAAATGCTTTAACCTGCAGCCAGCTCAGAGACCTGGAGCTTCACTGGGGCTCTGTGAAGGCACAGGCATTTGCTGTGGCCTGAAATGCCACATGTGCTGCTACCTTGGACTTGGGGGGCTTTATTTGATACACTGCAGAGCTGCTCAGAAAGCTGCCTTCACGTTTCCAGGCAATTGAATTGTTGCTCTGTGACCATCTGTCAGTGCTGGAGAGCCCTCAGTACGACTGTGAGGAGTGGTTACCACGGGAATATTCTGTACACTTGCAACAAATGGTCCCTTCTTAGTCCACCCAAAGACCCTCTGCAGCAAAATGGGGAGGAATTACTTTTCAAGCTCCAGTTTGTCAGTTGCATTAGCCAAGTGAACATCTACTCATTTGTCACTCAAAATAGGCATTACTTCTATGCTGGCATCCATTGTGTGGGCTTTCTGTCCTCAAATCAAAATAAGGATAGAATTGCTGCAAGTCTAGGAATGGATATTTGTATGGTACATTACAAGCCACAGATTAGGTTAATCCATTCTGCAAACCCTACCAGCTACCATCTGTGCATGGTGAACTAATTAACCCTTGAGATATCTGCTAATCCTGATGTGGCTTATAAAACCAGTCAGAGTATATTTCTCCCCAAAGATGTCATTGTGTCCTCCACCTCACAAACCCCCTTGCTGGCTAGAGAAAGCTGCAAACTCCTGGAGTAAGATCTTGCCCTCTTCCCTTGCTGAGAATCTTTCTTGGCTGGTTTCATGCCAAAGCAGTCAGATCCCAATCATGAAGCTGAAGCAAGCATTTGGGACCTGGTGTTTGGTGGCAATACAGGGCTAGTGTGGGCTTCACAACTTTTCTACACTGAGTCTCAGTGCTCCTCAACTACTGAGAGGATTCTCTTTGCTGACTGTGAGGTGAGCACAAAGAGGTGCTTTCAAAGTGATCTCTGCCACCTGCCTTGTAGGTGACCCAGCCCTTGTGTGCGCCCAGGCAGGAGCACTGCTGGCCACTCTCTTCTGAAATCATAACCAACCTCCCCCTGCTCTGCCTGCCCCCCTTGCTGCTGGGGGCATAGCTGGCCTCAAGCCATTGCCTGGTGGCTTCCTCTGGCACCTTGTTGCTGTGCTGTAGGATGCTCCTCCAAGTGAAGGGGAATAAGCTTTAATAATAGAGAAGTCATGGCTCCATCAGTCCTGCAGTGTTTCCCACATTGTTCAGATCCTGTCTGCATCGAGCTGGCTGTGCTTTGGCTGCGTCTGGCAGCTGAAGTCCATTTTAAACAGTAATTGAGCACTTAGAATATTAAGTTAATGATTTGGTTCAAGCCAGTGTTGCCTCAGGATGCTGATGCTTCCTTGAATGAGTAAATCATCTTTCAGCTGGGTTTTCTTGTCCAATTCTTGGACTAGCAAGATTATGGCTACACACAGTCAACAGTCACTGCTTTCTTTCCCTCCTGTAATCTAAAACTAGGAAGGATATATCTGCTGGCAAGTAAATAAGAACTTCAGAGTCCATTGGAAGATACTACAAACTTTTTATAGAAACATCTGTAATGCTGCCTTTTCTCTTAATGGGGAAATTACTAAGCAGAGTTGAGAGAGTTTCAGCAAGGACAGAAGTGGGGCCTCAAGCAAGAAACAAGCAGATTGTTGTAACAACACCAAGGGCCCTCCTGGCTGATCACTTTGTGGGATGCTTCCTAGGAATTATGGGTGGAGCTGATGGCTAAAGTTGCTTCCTTGTCCTAATTATTTATTACTAGAGAAACTTTCTTCCTCACCCTCATGCACTAAGGATGTGTGCTCTGTCAGCTTCAGGGAATTGCCTTAATTGCTGTTTCTTTGCATTATTTGGAATGGGTTTTTTCTGCTTCCTTTGTAATTACCAAGGGAAATGGCTCAACTTGTGGCTTTTTCTGTCCTTACATCTGAGCTATGCTCATCACATCAGAGGTTAACCTTTCTGATCCTGTCATACTGCATGTGTCTTGCCTGCACTTTGAGTTCCCTGGTATATCTTGCTCTTTCTCTCCTTTTTTTTTTTTTTTTTTTTTTCCTTTTTATAAATGAGCTTTATTTTCTTGACTTAGTCTGAGCTGCCTCCATTAAGACAATGTGGAAAAAATTAATAGTGTGTGCCACCCCTTCTGTGCTTAATCATTCAATGGGGTCATAAATGTGTGAGCCTCCAGTTGGACCAGCAGGGCTATGTGGCTGGAGCTGGTTTTTCCTGTTGCAGAACTGAGGTGGTGACCCTGGGAACAAAGCTTGATTGATGTAATTGAGTGTGGAGGTCTCTGCCAGCTTCACAGGCCTGTGGCAAACATTTAGCTACACATAGGTACAGGGTGAGGAGGGAATGTACAGCCTCCAGCCCTGGCAGGTATTGTGTAATATTTATGAGAAATGGCTGCAGTAGAGGGAGAAGGAAGGGCTGCTCCAAGAGACATATAGTGTTCCCTTTCCTTTGCCTTAAAGTTGCTGCAGTATTGATGGGATGTCATCTAGAGTGGTGTTTAGTATTAAACTTTCAGTATTAGAACTGGGGGCATGCCTTAACTAATCCAGCTGACTGTGAAATCTATCTCAGTTCTACCTTCTCAGTCAGAAGAACTCTTAAGCCTTTTAACTGGGTTCTCAAAGAAGCCAAATCTAAGTGTGTTACTAAAGAGGCTGAAACATCCAATTAACCCCCATGGTCAATCCCAGCATGAGGCAAATGCATCTTCTCTCAGGGAGGCGACTGCTGCAGATGCTGGGGACTACCTGCCCCAGGCAGGGGCTTGGTCATTGCTTAGTGAATCTGAGCCCAGGTGATAGCAACAAAACTAGAATGTGGCTTTTAACTCAAATGTTACTTTGAGTCATTCTGCTCTCATGGTGTTTGTCTCTGAAGTCTGTCTCCCTATAGTCCCTTTGTAAGCTTTCACTTGAAAGTTTTTTTGGTGGTTTTGGGGGGTTTTTTGGTTTTGTTTTGGGGTTTTTTGGGCGGTTTTTTTTGTGTTGGTTTTGTTTTGTTTTTGGTGTTTTTTAGTTTGGGGGTTTTGTGGGGGTTTTTTGTTTGTTTTTTTTTAAGGTGGTGAATAGGGAATGCAAGTCTGTCCATGCCAATGGCAAGGTCCTAGGAACACATTAAATCATGTAACTTGGTCTCTTAATCCTTGTAAGAAATCTGTGGTATGACATGATCTCTGCAGACTGAGGCATGTGCTCTTGTTTGTATCCTGATGAATTACAGGTGTGCACTGTGCCCTTGCATTGTTTCCTACAATTAGGGCAGAAGCAGTGATGGTGGACTGGCTCCTTGGTGCTGTTTGGCCTGTTGATGAGAATGGCTGGATGGGATAGTTTGCCAGTCACTATTTTATAACTTCACAAGCATGTACTGACAAGATTGCTCTTGATCAGAAATTGTCATCTGCTCCCTCATCATACGATTAACCTTCTTGGCTGTATGTACTAATTACTGCATGGAATTTAAAAACAGCAGATTCTGGCAGAACATTTTGGTTCTCACATAGCTGCTTTTTTTTTGTTTGTTTTATTCCTTTTCAGGAAGATAAAGGATTTAGTAATAAAAGAAGGGTAGAGTAGGCAAAAGCATAGCAATTAAGGACCAAGCAAACTTTTTCATTTAATTCCTGGGGATATATATCTTGGGCCTGGTTCTGGAAGAAGTTAGTAGTTACTGATTGCAATGTGCATCTTGAATTCAGTTATCAATGACAGAGCTTCCTCTTCTCATGACTGAGAATTATTTTTCCTCAGGTAGTGAATTTGCTAAACTTGTGATCAATTTATTAGCTTTTGCTTGATACCTTTATTCCCCAAAGACCTAATTCTCTTTCCTGATTTTTTCTGCAATGAGACTGTAAGTTTTTTTTTAAAACAAGTTTTTCATCATATTTTCATATAATAATGTAATTAGAGGAACATCTATTCTGTGGGTTTAGGTTTTTTTCCAAGGCAAGACTACTGCTTCTGTGCTCAGGTGCAGTAGAAGAGAGCAGGATTTGAGGAAGAGCTAAGTCAGGCAGATTTCATGTTCTTGCAGCATCTGTGTGTGTGACCCAATTCTGCATCTTCAGTCAAGATGTGAATCTGTCCACTCCAATCCCACGCTCCAAATCCAGTCTGTAGTATTCTGGCAGAAGAAAGCTGATCTCACACTTCTCCTTGTACACCATATTTTTAAAGTCACTGCTTAAACTGAAGTGCTTTGGACTTCTGCCTGAGGCTACTGAAGAGAAGAGCAGATAGGAGACTTTATTCCACACTGCTTCAGTTTTCTGCTGACAGGACCTGTGGCCCATTAGATGTATAGGATCACTGTCATCTTCTGGGTGGCTCATATGCTGTGGTGAGAGGAAGATGGGATAAGAGAGAAAGAGATGTTTGTATATTGTGTGGGTTTTTTGTTTCGCTCCTTGGCTTTTAAACTCAAGTGTGGGGAGGACAGGGTGCAGGATTAGGGAAAAGAATGTGTTTGTGTTCTTTGCCGTTCCCAGTTCAGCATCGGTGCTGCAGAGCCCTGTGTGCAGGAGAGAGGGCAGGGAGACTGGGCTCAGGGAGGGCTGGAAAAATGAGGTGTGGCTTGAGCACAGCCATAGTAGAACAGCTTGAACCCTGCAAATGCCTCAGAGAGTCTTCAGCTGAGCACAGAGAAAGCACTTGGTACCTTAGGGGATATAATGGCATTTCTCTTGTTTTTAAGGAATTCTCTGTTCTCCATCTGCTCCTGTTCTGCCTCCCTCTTCTGTCTGTTGGTGGCAGATGGTATTAACACTGCCTGCGTGGGTTTTTCCTCTCCTGCACAGACAGTACTGGTATTTTGATTTTGGCATGCTGTATAAGGCGGGTGAGAAGTGCATTTGGGAGCTGGAGCAGAGGGTG
This sequence comes from Pycnonotus jocosus, assembly GCA_013400435.1. Taxonomy (NCBI): domain Eukaryota; kingdom Metazoa; phylum Chordata; class Aves; order Passeriformes; family Pycnonotidae; genus Pycnonotus; species Pycnonotus jocosus. The sequence continues at coordinate 339,970 of VWYP01004757.1, forward strand.
ATGATCCTCAGCCACTGCAGGAATCTGGATGTGGCACAGATGGGTCTGGCTGGCTGAGAGGAGCAGATAAAATCTTCCCTGGGTGTTTTGGGCATTAGTCTCAGAATCTCTCTCCTCAGATTCTGGAAACCTGGATGTAGGGTGTGTCCTTAGCCTCTTGAGAGCACTCACCCCTACAATAGCACTCCCTAAGTGCATCCAGCTTTGTGAGTGGCTTCACACCTGTCCCATTCTAGCTGGCCTGTGTCCAGGCTGCTTGACAGTACAAATCCTCTCTGGGGTTCACTCTGCATGGCTCAGCTGACCAGAAATGGCTGGAAGCATTACTTACGGAGGTGACCAGCAGGAGTTACAATGTATGCACTGATTATTGGCTCTGCCTGGACACGCCAATGCTGCTGAGTGTTCTGTGCTTGGCAGCATGGCTGCTTCACAGTTGGGACTTGACTCTTGCTCCATTTTTTGAGCCACACATGAATCCCAGCATGTGTACATACCTGTGAGTTTCCAAGTGCAACGTCTGGGGCTTTTCTGCCCTCCTCCTTGGCAGTGCTGGAGGCTGTTTTTTTTCCTCAGAGGGTGATGCTCTCAGTTTGTACAGCTGTAGATGTGGATTAGCATTCAGATATTCTAGGCACTTCCCAGCACAACTTGGAACTGCTACAAAACTGTATGTGCAGGGGCTGTACCACAGTGATCATGTGGGATACAATCCCCACTTGCCATGTGGAAAGAGTTAATGTGAGCTATGGCTGCCAGACCAAAAACTAAACAGTCCTGGATACTTCTGGGTCTGCGAATGGGATTAAAATGGGGTTTTGCAGAAGTAAACAGAGTGGAAAATTGGGACTAAGTTTTCTTTGCGTTTTTACTTTTAGAAAGGATGAGGCTGTGAAAATGCAGCTGTGAGTGTGTCACTGTGCAGTTTGTCAAGCACACGATCCTCTGGCCCCACTCCTCCGTTCCAACTCAGGAAAGGGCTCCCTGGTTGTGGATTTCTCCCCTGCAGGAGCGAGTTATCCAGATGATGAATTTCTGAGGCACGCTGGAGTCACGTGAAAGCCAGATGTGAACATTTTCCAAGCAGTGTGTGTGGGTCTAGCATGCGCCAGGCTACGTGGCAAGTGGACGTGGTCTGAGGTTGGTCTGCACAGTGGTGGTGCTGGGGAGCCCAACAGCTCCCAGTGGGATCATTTCTGCCAGGGAAAGAGGAAGGTGCTGGCTGTGCTCCTCACTGCAGCCCAGCACTTCTGCCCACACCCCCCACACTGACAGGCCCTCCCCAGGCTGTTCGTGACGAAGCTGAACTTGGTGAATAAGACTAAAATTAAAGGCCTTATTTAATGCCTGCTGCCAATCCTCTTACTTTAGCTGGATTTGTATGTTTGATAATCTGCTAGTCAAATATTTTTTCAAGATACAGCCCTCTTGAACAGATGGCATGGGGAGTGGAGGTGATATTCAGCTTCAAGTGTATAGAAGAGGAGATATCTCTGCAAGGATGAGAGGTTTACTTTAAAATGCAGTTTTCTAATGGGGAAAAAAACAATGTATATATATTCCTTCAAGGACTGTCTTAAAATACTTGCTTTAAACGTGATGCATCAGCATCCCATAGACATAAGAGCAAGGAAAGCTTAGTTAAGCTACCCTGGTGTGGGACAGCTGCTTGCCCAGCAATTACAGTAACAAAAAGAAGTTTAATATCTGCCCAGGCTCACAGTGGGCTAGCCACCAGGCACAATGTTGGTTTTGTTTAGGTCTTTCTGGAGCCTGGGGGTAGAAACACCAATGGCACAGTTCAACAGGGTGCCCTGAGTAGGACTGTGTGAGATAGATCAAAACAATTGCAACCTTTCTGTGCCATCCTCCCCTTTCTCCCAGTATCTGTTGTTCTCTGCCTAACTGAATGAATAATTGTGTGAGCCAAGAATGCAGGCAGTGGTTCTAGTTCGGATGAAGGCTCATCTGCATGTTTCCTCTTTCCAGACAGTTGTAGTTGTAAAACTACACATAGACTCTGTATCAGAGTAATTACCTGGTAAAAGTGCTTCCATTTCTGGGGGAGGTTAGCAACACCAAGTATTTCTGTCTTCCTCCCCTAGTCTACTACTGTTGCATTTTATTGCCTTCCCATTTACCCAAGTGTTAAGCTCCAGCTGGAGGGGAAGGGACTAGAGAAGAGAAACTTGGAGACAGGCTGACAAAGCATGGTCACTGGGTCTGGGGGATGGAGATTCTGGAGATATTCACAAGGGTATGAGCATGCTGCACTGTCTGCAGATGGAAGCAGAAACAAGCCCCACAGTTTTGGGGTTCTTCACTGAGCTTTCTGCTCTTGACTGGCCAGCCTCACCTTGTCAAGAGGAGAAGGAGATTGTTCCTTTTCTTGTCTGAAGGATGCAGAAAGGAAGCAAGGAGGGGAAAAATGGAGGCAAAATCACAGCAAGAAACCCTGAACCGAGTAGACTGAACCTGGCTTTTGGGTTCTTTACCTGCTTGGGGCAGAAAGGTGTCCCACTGGAGCCCCCAGGGCAACAACATAGTGCTTCATTTATACCAACTCCTTGGCAGGTTTGTCTTCCTAAATGTAAATTGAAATACAGGCTCAACTTTGGTTTTCTGTTCTGCCATATGTGATGAACATTGTAGCCAACAAGGCTTTGGACCAATTCTAAAAAGTGGACACATCTCAGAACAATGTGGTCAGCCCACTTCTTGCTGACTTGTCAGATACCACTGTTGGCATGAGAACATGCCCATTCTTCAGAAGCAGCATTTATTTCCACCAGTTCTAGTCTGAGGAATCCTTGATTGCATTGCTTATTTTCCTTTCACCCCTCCAATTAACACAGGAAAGGTGTAAGTCTAGAAAATGAGTCTGCAAAATGCTCAACTGCACTCATGGAACAGATCACTGTTGGAAACGGACCAGATGTCAGTATCTCTTCAGCATAGCCACTTGTTCTTATAATCCTTTCCTCAGTAATTTAAGTTGCACTGTAACAGCTGGGAGATTTTGATGTTCCTAGCTGATATTAAAAGGAGGACTTCATGAGAACAAAATAGTTTTATTAGTTAAATCAGCCTGGGACTGTTATCTGCTAAGGAAGGCAACTTCCAAAGAACAGGCCATACCTGTATAATTAAACTCTTTGCCCTCCAAAGCAAGGTAGCCACATCTACATCACTTGTAGGGACCTGTCTTTGGCCCATGCTAATTTCTCAGCTATGCACAGAAATCATTTGGAGCAAGGGTTACATTGCCAGAACTACACTGAGACTCATGACCAGCATGATCCAATTCCCCACAATTACTGCAGGACTATTGTTGGGAAATATGTAGCTTAACACGCTGGGCAGCTATACAGACATTTGTTTTGAAAAAAGTTTGTTGTAAAGGTCCCTGATAGCCCCAGCATGAAACCTGTGATTCTGCAGGAGAGTGTCCCTCCTGGTGCTGGCAGCAGTGTTAAATCATGGATGCTGGGCTCAGCACTGAACTGAACATTTCAGACAGTTCTGCTAACAAAAAGAACCTGCTTCAGTAGCTGCTGCTAAAATGCCCATGGAGGAGAAGTTCCTCTGCACCTGCTGGGGCAGGGGCCCACCTGGATGTGCAGTACTGATGTGAATATGGCATCTGGATTTTGGTAGCATTGAGCTCATGCATTCAATTGTAGACAACTCCAGCTATTGTAGGTTTTTGTGGAAGCTTTGTCTGTTGTAGCTATATACAAGACAAATAGTCTGCTGCTAAAATGAGATGAGTGGAGCTGTATCACAAGCATAAAGCATTAGTCCCCAGCAGTCTGGCGCCTGTTCTCTTGCCAGTGGTGGGAGGAGCAGCAAACAAACCAGTCTCACTGGCAGCAGAAAAGCTTCTGCTGAAATCTAGAATATGTTTCATGTTCACCATAGCAACCAGCTTCATTTTGTTCTCAAAGCTTTTTGCCCCTTCAACTCCTTCCTTTTCTTTCGTACCTGAGAAGCCCCTTTGACCTGTCTGGGGGTTGCCTGACTCCATCGTGGCAGCTTGAAAGCGATGGAATGGGGTTCAGCAGCCACTTCCAGTGACACGCCTGCTGTGCTGCTATTTCTGTGCAGTGTGGCTCTGAAGGAAAGCCTCCTCTGTGCTCTTCCCAGCTGCCTCAGCCTCGTGGCTTAGCTGTAATTTATGGACCTATGTTCCTTTTGAGCTTTTAAAAATAATTCCGGTAGGAGGAGTTTGTTCTTGCTCCAACTGAAGTCGGCAGCAGGGGCTGTGGGGACTGGTGTTAAGAGCAAAATTGGGATGCCATTGCCTGAGGAGTGGCCTGCTTTGAGCAGGCAAATTTCATTTTCCTTCCAAATACTGAGATTCCCCCTCCCCTGCACTTTCAAGTCATCTGAGACCAGCCAGTGTTCAGCTGTGTGGCAGTGAGGGAGTGGCAGGAAGCGAAGGTTTGTTCGGTTACTGTTACCAATCCCATTGGAAACCAGGTCCAAACCCCATGCAGAATTCCAGTAAAACCCTGTCCTAAAGGGGAAACCTGGGGCTGTTCAAAGCTTGTGTTTTGTTGGCTCAGGCACAGCATGTTTCTGAGGCCTCTGACCTCGTCCGCGTACGCTGGCTCCCGCCGCGGCTCTTCGTTTGAGCTCTCTGTGAAGTGGAATCTATCACTAATGTCTGATATTTTTATTATTTGTAGGGGGGACTCTTAAAAGCTGGTAGCAATTAGAGCTTAAATGTCTTAGAATTAAAAAAAAAAAAATCCCCAAGAAGGAAGTTTAATGCTAAGCAGATGTGCAGGAGCAGCTGAAATATGCTGGCTGTCTTCTGCTTCAGAAGCAACCTCATCCACTTCTGCTGTCAGGCTGGGGCAGCTCAGAAGTGCTCCTGCTTTTATGCTGCTTCCTGGGCTGGGAAGCCCACACTGGTGACCTGTGGGATTGTTTACCACTTAATACTTATATTACCCTTCTTTTCTGGCTTCAACCAATAGTTTTGACAAGGAAAAAAATACTTTGTTTAGAAAGAAGGGATTTTTTTTTTTTAATTCATAATGGCTAGCAGAATTGGTTTATTTATGGTGAGATCTCACATGGGTGTCTGTAGATATAGCTCCTGTTGATCTAGGCTTAAGCTCTCTCTCTTCTTGGGTAGACAGATCCAGAGTAGCCCTAAACTTGTGTTAAATGCAGTGTATTTCCTCTAACTTCAGGTGTTTCTGTCTTTTGCTGCAGCTTAGGTGGGGGAAAACTTTGAAATTTTCCCAGTTACTCCTGAAATACATAATCTGCTTGATTTATCATTGTCATATTCAGGTTCCTCTGTCTGGAAAAAGATCTGACAGTTGACTGAAGTTCATAATCATGCTCTGAAGGCAGTGGACGTCTATTCAAAAGCTAATAGACAAGTTGCTGACAACAACTCCTTCACACCCTTTCCTGTGCGTGCCCCAAGTCTGTAATAGAAAAATGCTGTATATTCCCTCCATAAGCTACAGCACAAGTTGCTCTGCCAGAGTATTTCCTGTTGCACTCCACCAACACAAAGCCTTTTTCATTTTTTTCTTAAATGGTAGTCCAAAGTAAATTATTGTTATTTACCACTGTGTATTTTGTAGTGTATTGTGACAGTGCAGCACATGGGTTTGGGAGTCAGACGGTTGAAAGACTTCAGAATTTTCTCCAAGCTGCCACTATAGAGAGTTTACTGTAAAGTAGTCAAAATACTGAATCCATTTGAATTGCAGTGAAACTACACAATGAAAATCATGTCCCTAATTTAAAGAAGGGATTTCAAAACCTCAGCATTCTCTTAGTGCTGAGAAAACAGCAGTGTGTTTCTTGGACCTCCAGTTTCCATTGGGGAAGTTTGAAAGCCATTTCTTAATGTTTGTATCATGCTAGCAATTGCTCAGTTATGTATGTATTGTGAATCTATTACATTACTATCTAGTAATCTTTTTACTGCCTTGGAGATACTCTGCAATTCAAAAGACAGTAACAAATAGACAAGGCCACCAGTGTAGCCTGCTTTTTTCTCCAGGTGATTGATGGGTGGATCTTATCTGTTGTTAAACTGCTGGGTCCAGAACAGGGTTCTACATTGCAAATAATTTTTTCAAATTGCATTTTGGAGTTGTCAGAATTTAGGAAATTCTTAGACTGTCATATAAACATCTCTTTCTAGATGTCTCTTCTCCCAGGCAAGGAGAGAGTAACAGCTGCCCTTCTGCTTCTTCATCCCACAGAAGGGGAGTGTTTGTTATTTAGAAATGGGGGAAAATCTGTTAACTTTCAAAACATACTTCCAGAATATTCAAGAAAAAAAATTAACACTTAACATTTGAAGATTATTCCCAAATTCCCAAGCCAAGTATTTCTACCTCATTTCGTGGAGGGGGAGGGAAAACTTTTGACCTTGTTGATAGCAACTCTTATCAACTTTCTCCTTAGCCTGATCTCTGTCTCATTCACTGGTTATAAATTTAATTTCTAGTTATACTCTGAATTTACCTTTACTGGAGCTTTGTACTCTTTTCTATGGAGCATTATTTGTCTATTGTTACTTTCCTTAATACAATTTCAGGGTAACAAAATGCTTGTAGAAACTCATATATGTTTTCTAAGCCCAGTCTCTCTGAGTTGTCAATGTGTCTTTTGGGTATGATTAACAACTGCAAAGATAAATAGTTTTGCAGGTCTGAGGCTCAATAAGTCAAACTGTCTCTTGGTATGTGTTTTCTGAGCTATTGGGAATAAGCTCAGAGCATATCTTACTCTTAGAGCTCAAAATTGGATCACCTACAGATCAGTTTCATAAGTTCTGCAAATCCACTCAAACATAAAAATTAACTGTGTGATTCTTACTACTTGACCTTCCTCTGAGTCCCCATCATGCCAACACTACTCTTAAGAAAAACTTAATGTCTCTTTTAAAGCTGTCTTTACTAACTCTCAGACTTTCTGATACAACTGGGTTTGACTGTTTTCTTGTGTCTCTAATTACTTTCTTTTTTCATGGCTGCCTTTTGATTGGATTTCAAGTTTGGATGTCCAGTTTGTCTGAGACTCCAAAAAAGAGTGTCGCTCCAGGTAAATTCTTGTGTCTTGGTGTTCTGCATGCTATTAAAACCAGAATTTTCTAGTTCAACCTGTGTGTGGTTTTGGAGTTGTCTTGAATGTGAATCTCTGACAGTGGATACCCAGAATCTGTTGTCTGCTTGCATATTGGTTTTCCATGATGCACGATTTCTGGTAAAGGAAGAGCTTTGCTTTTCTGATGACTGCCTCACCTTGATGTTGCTGCTAGCAGGGGTTAGTAGTTTGCAGGGGTTTATTTTTCCTTGCCCAACTCAACGCCACAGTACAAGGCAGCTTCCCCTCTTGCGGTGGGTTGAGCCTGCACAGCTGTGCTCTCACTATTCTATGTAGGAGAAATTTTACATGTCAGGATAAGGCAGAGAAACATGACTGTCTGCTCCCTGTTCTTCTGAAATGTTCTTTGCATTTCCATAGTAAATAGAAATGGCTTCACATGAAAAATCTGAAACTCTGATGAAGATGCAAAATTTTCAAGGGAGCATCAGCCTCCTCATTGCAACGAGTGAGGAAGGAGGAGGAAGCAGAGGAACAGCTTCTAGGTGTGAGGTGTCAGGGGCTAGGGAGCAGCAGTCCCATACAAGGGAAAACTAAGCTTTATAGTATAAGGAATCACGACTTCTACTGTGTAACCAGTCCATTTCTTCTGCAAACATTGGTCACTTGACATGGAGTATCACAGAAGAATTCTTTTGTCCTTCAGGCTTAGAAGGAAAGATCACAAGTGATAGATCCTGTGTTTGTACAGGGTGCTGGACTGGTGACTCAGGCAGTTAAGGCTACATATAGGTCTTGGGGCAAGGACAGATGGAAACATTCCTGCTGATTTCCATACCAGATTTGGTAAATATTCAAGTTCATGCCGTGTTGAAAGCATGTGAACAAAATCCCACCATCCTCGATGGATGAGTGCTTGCTTGTCTGAAGCTTTTAGTGAGCAAGACTGATGTGATTCCAGAAATGCTATTCTTTACAGAAGTTGAATATATCCTTGGGGGGGTTCTGCCTCATCTTTGTAGAATAGGTCTAATTTGAGGGTGGTAACTGGATATAAAAGTACAGAAATATCTGAAGTACTCAGTCACAGGAGCCTGCTGCTTCATAGGTTATGGGGGAGTTGAGACAGAAAACCAGAATGAGACTGAGCAGGAGAGAAACATGTTAAAGAGCAGACAGAAGAGGTGGTGTCTCTCAGGGAAAAATGACAAGAACACCTCAGATTATCTGGCTGGGTGGTGAGGTTGGGTTTCTTTGACTCAATAGCTCTGTTGGGACTATTTCATGTTGTCATATATAAAATGGCAAACTGAATGCCAAGGTTTTTAGCCTTCTTGAAGGGCAATGAAGCAAAATATTTTATAGATACAATTTTTTTCCCTTCTGCTTACTGCTTGTAGCTAAATGCATGTCACTAGTTTGGGAAAAAAAAATCTGTGCATGATGAGTGTGCAAATATAAGTGATTATTGCATTGCATGGTGCTTGAGAAGTTGAATGTTCATACATAGTGCTGCTCAAAAGTCTTGTGTAAATTTGGCAAGTTCTTAGCTCCCCATGCTGTTCCAGTTCATGTGGCCTTTCAGTTTCTCATCCTAATGAATCCCCACTTTCCAAAATAGCTGTTCTTCAGTCCAGATATGCCATAGGCTGTATCCTGATGTGTCAAGCTGGTTGGATTAGACTTGAGTTTGGATGTGATCTTTATCCATGTAGTACATTTATGTGTCCTAGCCAGGCTGTGGTTTGGAGATGAGAACAGAAGCCAGTTTCATGCTGCCCAAGCTCTAGCTGAGGTTATGAACCTGCTCCATGAAGTGGAGACTATACCCAAGACTTTAAAGTGGTCTCATTTTGTACTTTGGAAAAAGATGGGTGCCACACAGCCACACCCTGGGAGGGGCTATGGTGGGACTCTAGTTTGGTCACCCCAACTGCTGTTAAGATCCTTGGCTGATCTGCTTTGTGGTGTGTGGAGGGATGGGAATGTGTAGCAGGACTAGGGCAAATGCCAGAGTATATTGGTGACTTCATCCTGGTGGAAGACCCAGTTTGGCAGCTGTGTGAAAATCTCCAAGCAGTTTAACAGATTTGTGTGCAAAATACTAAAGTATTCTTAACTGTTGCTACCTGTAACCTAGTTGGTTGGAATCACTGCTCAGAGAGCCAACTTTCCAAGAAGGAGTGGAAAGAGGACTCAACTTTTTACTTTCACCCTCCTGCCTCTAATTTTTCTTGGCTCTGTTTTATAGCCTAGCAGATCAAAAATAAAAAAATAAAAATCCCGAGACCAATAGGCTCCACTTGGCAAAGGTGAGCACTGAATTTTTCTATTGGTCAGGATTTTGTTGGAAATGCTGCTGAGGGCTGTAAAGAGGGAAGAACTGAACTGGAGCAGCTGCTTGAGAGAGCTCCTGCCATTTACCATGGGCCAGGCTCATTCCTGAGGTGCTCCCCATGGGGGCTGTGTTTTGGCTGCTGGTTTTAGCTTGTGTCACACACACTCCAGTGCTGGAAGCCACAGTCTACCTTAAAGCTGCCACTTGTCCCAGACACTTGAAGGCTCACCCAGATATTGGTTCTTAGATGTGACAGAAAGTACTATGTGTGTTCCCAGGGATTCAGTTAACTTTTTGCTGCTATGATTGCTGATCATAGCCTCTTCTTGGTGGCAATGTGTGCTGTTGGCCTGGGGCCCCTGCAGCTGTTTGTAGCAGCAACCCAGGAGGTTAGGAGAGACTCAGTGCAGCTCATGGGGTTACCATCTAGACCAGATCTTGGCATATTTAGCCAAAAAGATAGCAAGAAGGGCTGGGGCTTTGGCTGCTATTGCCCCATGTCCTGAAAAGCTTGCAGAGCACATGAGCAAGGAAGGTGGATGGCTGGATGGATGCTCAGTTAGGGAGAAACTTCTAATTTATCAATTGCAGCTACCAGCCTGGGGTGAGAGGGTTTACATGCTGGGTGCATGATGCTCAATCTTATTTTATTCTCAGGCATTCTTTGGGATTTGGACAAGGTTTTAGGCCAAACTTCTCTGGCTTTGGGTCTTCTGCATCACCTAGGTGGTCAGATCCAAACCATTCCCTTTCTGCTTTCCACCCATCTCTGACAGCATGGTGTCACCTGCTTCTGAAAAAGCAGTAGAGTGTCTTTGTGCTTTGAAAAAGAGCTACCTGGCCAAGCTCAGGGAAGAATTACAGGAATCATAGTATATTAATAACCCACTTTATAGACTTGCCCAAATGTTTATTTTCTTCTGTAATTGGCAGTAATCCAGACTTTGAGACGGGACTTGCACTGAATTTCTGAAGTAACTGTGGGAGGTGATGAACTTTTGTCTTAGTCCCTAAAGCTTTGTGGCTCAGGCCTGCTACACCAAGAGCCTCTGAGCTCTGAAGTTAAACACTATTAGGATTGGGAGGATTCCTATCTGGTGGGAAGGATGAAGATAAATCCCCTTCACTCACAGCTTGTGGCAGTAGTAGTCTTACCTCCAGGAACAACTGATGTATAAATCCAATCTAAATTTTGGTAAGTGGCAACGGGGCTAAAGAATGACAGGCTGGAGTGCAGGAGTATCTAGGAGATGAGTCAAAGCCCTGATTGTTTAGGGCACACAAAGAATAAAAACCAGACAAAAATACAAAATAAAAACCCTCTCAGTGAATAGAAGAGAGATCCTAGACTGGGAAACACAGTTTTGATCTGAATCCATGTTGTCCCCATAGAGATTTGTAGCAGGTTTCATTAGTCTCGTCTCACTGCTTACTCTAGGAACTGGTTATTTTAAGAACGGCTTCTCCAACACTGCTGCAATATGATGAACTCCTGTGTACTCCCAAGTGTATTACATGGCAAAATCTGTGTTATCTTGTGTGCAATACACACTTAATCCAATTTTTCGGTGGACCTAAGCTCTCTATCTCAACACTGTTCAACATAAATCACAGGTGGAAGGCTCAAAGAAAACATGCAATTTTAATGTTTATTTATTATAGTCATGTGGTCCTTCTGATAAGAGAGAAAAGAGGTGAAGTTTTTAGGGGAAGGAATTCCATGTGTTTAGAGCTGGATGCATGATGGCTGTAAGGGGTTAGACTGATCTGAGGATTTTAAGTAGGCTTGCTGCTATTATGGGTATTTTTTTCCCCCTTCATCCTTCCCCAAAAGGAGTTTTCCAGAGATACATAAAAGCTTGCCCTTCAAGAGCTGGCTTTAACAAGAAACCGCAGCTCTAGATCCAAGCTACCACAGTTACTCCTCCCTGTGCGTGGAAAAGTGCAGAGCTCTGCCATTATCTCACGGAATGCCAGGACGCTGGGGGCTGTGTCTGCCAGACAGCCCAGTGTGCAGACCCTGCACGTGTCCCCAGCAGCTGTGCCCGTGTCGGAAGGGCTGCACTACCTGCCAGTTGGTTCTTCAGCTGTGACTCACCCCTTTGGTGTTCACTGGCCGTTTCTGTGGTTTTGGCTGCTTCTGCAGGACTTCCACTGACCAGCCCATACTAATTCATTTAGTCTCAATCTGTAAAGGCTTGATTGATAGTCATGAAAGAACAATATAAGAGCTTGTGCACTGTATGGATTAAAAGAGCAGACATGTTTATAGCCTGATAACAACGGAGTAATCTGGCAAAGATCAGGAGTCTCGCGTTCTCATATCCAGATGATTTTATTTTTGGAGTCCAGTTGGTGGTTTTCATTTTTGGCTATTGCAAAACCATCGTAGGTCTTAGCTGTTGCAACACAGGAGGAGGAGGATGATGTTGGAACGGACGTCCTGCGCTCTTATTTAGGAGGCTTTAGTAGCTGGTCTCCGAGTACAGCAGGAGGAATGATGCTCCCTCCTCCCTGCCTGGTGAGGGGGACAGGGTGCAACTGTGTCACTTAATAGTGCCAGCTGTGAGGGGCATGGACAAGCTCCAATGACATTTCTGCTCCGCCCTAGGAAGAGAAGTGCTGAGGTGAGGAGCGAGGAGCGGGAGGATTGTAAAGTGGAGCCCTATGGAGAGGAGGAGGGCTATCCTCAAGACTTTAACCAGGAAACGGACTCGAGGCAAAAAGAAATGGAGAGGCAAGCAAACTCTTATTTCAGCCAGCAATCTCTGCTCTGCTCTGGGGAGGGCTTGCAAGTTGGAGCTTAACCAAAACACTAATTCTGCTTTTTTGGAGGGAGAGGAGGGGGGACCTTTACCTGGCATATCAATGTTATCCTATCTTCTGCTCTCCATTTCTCCTGCCTGGGCTGAAGACGCTTTTTAAAAAGTAGGGCTGTTGTTTCTGGGTGGCATTGCAGCTGCATGTGAGCTTGCTGGGGAACTCGTGCCACGCTGCATCCCTCTCCCCTGGTGTGCTCACACTGAGCAGGCTGTTACTCTTCAATGCATGCTGTGTCCTGTGTTACAAATTAGACCTGAACTAATTGGCAGGGATGCGGAAGTGCCCACGGCAGCGGGTGTAATTGGTGCTGTGCTCCCTGTGGTGTTGCCTGTCTTGTTCTTTTGAATCCTCTTTGGAGAGTCTGACATAGTGTAGCAGCAATGTTGTGGGCATCCTGAGTGTCACTGAGGAGTAATTCATCTAAAGAAGCTTGTGGGGGATGGAAGGCTGAGGAGGAATAAAGTCTCTTACTGTGCCTGAAGGGAATGCAGAAACAACCCAAACCAGGCTACCCAGAAAATGGTTAAGGCTTTTGGTTACTGGAAGGAGCTGTTTCTCTGTCTTTTCCTCCTCTTCTTCCTTTCTTTGCTCTTCCTGAAATCTTCCCCATTGTGCAGTACCTAATCTTGGGTGACCATCACTCCAGGAGCCACAGGGACCCCATGCCTCAAAAGGGGGATATCCTCTAGGCATGATCTGCTGCAGCTGTAAATGAACAAGTTTGTTTGACCTTGGTTATTTCCTAGACCAAGGAATTTATCACCTTTTTTTTTTTCTTTGTCTTAATAGGAGCCTTGTAGCACTTATACAAGCGTCTGTTAAAACAATCTCTTAATTGTGTGTGTTCCTCCAGCCACTGCAGTGACAAAGAAATTCTCTTGCAGTGACTACCTTACCCAAGGCAGGACACAGTAACCCAGAGAAGCCCTGCTGGGTTTCAGATATGAGAATGGAGATAAAACATATCTTGCCAAACTGTTTTAAGTGCCTTTTTTTTTTTAACCTTTTTTTTTTTTTTTTTTTTTCCTTTTTTTTTTAAGCAGAGCTGTGGAGTTGGATTTGAAGCGCTGATTCTCCATGTTTCCTGGCAAGGGCATTCCCCTGGCACACAGTCCCTGGCTTGGCCTCTGTGGCTGCTGGTGGGGTGTTTGCCAGCCTGTGCTCCAGCCTGGTCCTCTCCTTGTTCCCAGCAGGGACACGTGCATCACATGAACACTGCTCTGGCCACCAAGCCAATGCAGTCTTTTGGACTTTTTTCCTTACTCCAGTCCCATGAAAACTGCCTAGTAGGTTGGAGGAAAGAAGGCATTTGAGTTGTTGGTTTAGCAATTAGCTTCCTGCATGTCCCCTGCTCTCCTTGCTGCTGTTTGGTCCTTCTTGCCTTTCTACACACTGAATTCTCTGCTGGTGCACGAGCATAGACATAAGTCCATGACAGCTTTTGTTTCTGGTAAAAAAATTTGGATTTATCTGAAGACTAAAACAAAGTAGAAGTTGTAGGTATTACTTGCCTAAGGAAGATTATAACACTGCTGGATTCTGGACTGGAGAAAAGACTGTGTGGGAAACAGTGTTAAACAAGGGAAAGCATCTGATCCTACTCTAGATAGCCCAGCTAGCTCTGGTTTAAACCAGAGTGCACGAGTCAGGTTGATTGATCATGAAGAGAAACGTGATGCTTACTTGGAATGGACAGCTATGGTGAAAATTTGTATTATAAATTTCCATGTTGTCAGTTCATGGTCTTCTCCTCCTATTCCTGCTACTGGCTGTGGTTCAAGTATCTATAGAAAAGCTAAATCTCTTAAACATAAGCTTCTAGAGGAGATGACTCCTCTTTAAAGAAAATTAACTTAGGTAATTTGAGGAGAGGCAGAAGCATGCTTAGGGAGCAAGGAAGTCTTCTAATTTTCTGGGTTTCTTAAACCTGTTCCAAGGGGAGGCATTGTGATAGTGTTTCCTTTCAGGAAACAGTTGAATTAATTGCTTTTTTTTCTAGGATTTTCATTTCACAGGATGCTGTCTTAATGGCTGATGCATTCTTTACCTCTTTCTTGGCAGGGATGCTAATTACTGTAGAATCTGTAGAATCACTTTGCATCTGTAGTCCAAATACATATGAACATGCTGAGTTTGGAAATACAGCACCCAGCATCCTGTGCTTGGCTGTCAGTCCCTTGACTTTTCTGGTGGACAGTTTCAGAGCATGCTGCTTCCTTCCCGTCTCTTGTAGCCAATTTGTCATCAGAAATTCAGGAAAACCTGGAGTCTGCTCCTGGCTCTGTCCCTGTTGTGTAAAATGGGACATTCAGCAAGTTGTATATCTGCTTCTGTCCTTTCTTTCAATCCACATCTTAATCCAGAGCAACAGGAACTGTCTCTTAATATATGAAATGTATAATAAGGCTGGTGTCCCAAACTGCTGTAATTGAGAAAACCTGTAAAATAATTCTGCATTAAGGCATGTCGGCTCTTACAAAGTAAGGACCTAAACTGAGATGTTTTCATGACTTTCAAGGCAGTTTCTAGGCCGAGCACAGCCAGTCTGTGCCTGGGTTTGGGAGTGCAGAGGCCCCGTCTGCGCTGTTTGTGTTGCATTGCAGAGCCGAGATGCAGCAGCCCAAGGGCTCCCTCCACATCTGGCACTGCGCTGTGCCTGCCTCGTGGCTCCACCTCGAAACGCAGCATTTCGGTTTGGGGGTGAAAAAGTCAGAAATAATAATAACTAAAAAAAGACCAGTAGTGTGGGGGAAGGGAGGGAGGAGAGAGTTATTTTGCACCTCTCGTGGCCCCTGTTCGCGTGAGCGCCTGCTCTCATTCATAAATGGCTCTGACAGCCGAAAGCCCTTGGTCCGAAGAGAAATCAAACAACTGGGGGTTGGCTCCGAGGGCTCCAGAAAAGCCATGGAGAGGGGGAGCCGAGCCCGGTCCCGCCGGGGCTGCTCTGCCGGGGGAATGCGGAACTGCGGAGCTGGCGGGGGGCAGGCGGGGGTGGCCGTGTTTGAGCAGCGATCTGGCGCTATAACTTTTTTTCTTCTTCTGTTTCAAGTAAACACTCTTCCCCGCCCTCCCCTCGCTCCCTCCACCCCACCTCCCTCTCTTTCAGTCCCGCTCATGTGTTTCTATTTAAGGGCTGCAGTGCAGACGAATATGATTGGCATCTACAGCCCCCTCTTGACTTTCAGCTCAAGCCTTTAGAGTGGAGAAGGAGCTGAGCCGCCAAGGGGAGAGCTGTTTCTTCTTTGGGTTTACTGGGGGGATGGCTCAGCTGTGGATTTATACTGCTTCTGCCCAGGATTTTTCTCTCTGAATGGGAGCAAGGATTGTGGAAACCATGTTGGGAAGAGGTTTATTTTCAGAATCCATCATGAAACTGTGCAACTAATTCACTTTTTTTGGCTTTTTACATATATTTTTTTCTTCCCCTTTTTTCTTCTTCTTCTCTCCAATGTTCCTCTGTGCTGCTGGGTTGTGGGCCAGAGGAGGCTGTTTCTATATGGCCAGCCATTTGGGGATATGCTGCGAGCCAAGGTTGTTTGCTGATTCGCTTGGCTCTGGTGACAAGTTGGCCTGTTGTGAATCGGATGGACGGAGGTCGCTCTCAAGGAGCCATGGCTGGAAGCTGGCTTACGGCTTGCTTTTTCCCTTCCCCAGGTGCTGATGCTAGCTCTGAACCCATGATCCTGGAGCAATATGTGGTGGTGTCCAACTATGAGAAGCAGGAAAACTCTGAGATCAGCCTCCAGGCTGGAGAGGTTGTGGATGTCATAGAGAAAAATGAGAGTGGTAAGTTATATTTGCTGCTTTTCCCTCAATGGTCTGATTTTTGCGTTTGTTCCTCTGCTTTCAGTTTCCTCATCACTACTTGTTAGCTGTACGTTTGCTCCATCTGGTACAGTTACTATGTCTGGCAGAGGATGTTGAAGTTTCTCAGTGTTGATTTGGGCTGGGGGCCAAATGTTTCCTTCTACTGTAAGAATGTTTCGTAGGTTTTGTGTGTTAATTAGCCAAGGTACGCTAATGGAAAATGAAGGTGACAGAGAGAAGGATCTGCAGCTAATGGAGCTGATGTATAGTAGGCTGCTGTAGTTGCCCTGCTGTCTCTTCAAGTTTCTGTCAGTATTTCCATTACTAACTCCCTTTGCAGAGGATTTATAGGATGAGTGTTTAAAAATTGCTTGGGATGAAACTTGGCTTGACAGCTTAGCCCGTGGCCCAGAGCTCAGTAGGGAGGGGAGAGAATGTGCGTAGATAAATACGTGGCCATGCACAATTTAAAAACTTCTTGCAGAAGTGTTAATTGGGGAATTTTGAGGCAAAGAGGCAGAGGCTGTCATATAAAAGCAAGATGAAATTCCCTTCTGCCATGCGTGGAATAATCAGCTTGCACTTGGAAAATGAGATTTTTGGCAAGTGTTTGTATAGATTTCTTTTGTGTACTTTAACTTTTGGATGCCTGGTAGCTTTGAGTTGGGCAAAACACATGCAGGAGACTGTGTACGTGTGAGTGGTTGGAGTGGCTTAGCAGCTGGTTTGAATAACTGCCTGTCTTCAGCAGCTCCCCCTCCTCCCTACCAGGACTCCCTGTGTATTAATCCAGAGCTGTTGTACAGGACTGGTTTCCAGCCCACTCGTGACTTGTGTGTCCTCATCCAGAGGAGCTGCTGACCTTTGGATCTGTTCAAGCCAAGGCTTACGTTGTGGTACCTCCACATTCAGGGCTCTTGCTCTGGCAGGCTCTGGAGTGAGCTGGGCACAGCAGAGCTTGGGGACACAAGGGCACCCTGATCCAAGGTTCAAATTCAGCTTCCAGAGCTTTGAGCCATGTTATCCACAAAGATAACCATGCATTGTATTTTTTTTTTCTTCTTTTAATGGAGTGGTAATTTCTCTGTTGTATGAGAGCCTCATGTTTATTTGGCTCAAAGTGATGCAGTGATTTGCTGGCTGGTGATTTAGTGTGGAGTCCAAAAGGCTTGTGTGTGGAAAGGCACTGGCTAGTGTGAACAGCAATACCCATCTCTTGGGTGCTGACTGTATCACTTGCAAAACCAATAGAAAGCAAACTGCTCATCTGCCCCACTTTACAGCAATAGTTATGATTGAAGAGGGGAAAATGTCTTCACTTCTTGAACTGTGTCTGGCCTAGTGAATAAGCACCCTCCCTTCCAAGCCTACAGCTTCTCATTGTCAATAGTGGGTGTCCCTGCCATCAGAGCAAGCCTGGTTATATTGTGGCAACTTATATTCATATTCATGACATCCTTGTCTTCGATAATGGCTTATGGAGCCATGGGAATTAACTGGGCTGTTAAATAATACAAGAAGTGTCTGAATTCCAGTTACAGTTCCTTTGTGTTTTCATTTAGTGTGGCCTCTCTGCCTTGCACAGTTTGGACCACATTGTATTGAACCACATGGTATGCAGAGATAGAAATGGAGAATGTTAGGGTTTGAATTAATTAGTGGGTCCAGGAATGTGACTCTTCTCAGGGGACATCCTTGAATTTGGATTATACTTCTTAAAACCATTTTCTGATGCTTGGCAGCCAGATTCCTTAGTGTCCATGTAAACAAGAAAGGAAATCTGAAGCCTGGAATTCCATGCTGTAATTTTGCTCTTTAGATTTGTGTATGTACAAAATAAAGATACTTATATCCTTAAAAAATAATAATAATAATAATAAAAAGACCACCAAAAAAACAGATAAGTCACAGATTGGTGTTGGAGAGAGCATCACTTGCTTGGATGCCTGTTTTAACTGTTCTGGTAGGGAACTCACAGTTTAATTATTCGAATAACAGGACTCCATACCACAGGAATGACTTCAATACTATGTCTTCTTGTCTCTTCAGCTACAGGTGAACCTTTGGATGGTATACAATGAAACTAGCAGAAGTTTCTCAAGAGTCAGCTTTTAAAACTTATGAATTATGGCTTGAATTTGAGTATCTTGCTTAGTGTAAGCAAGCAAAGCTAGGAGATGTGGTTGTGACCTCTAAGAACATGGGGATATAATTTTCATGAAAATAAGATTATTGGGCTATGTACATTTATAATGCTTCACTTGACTGTATGGTTATGTTGGCCTTCTAAGTGTTGTGAAACTCTACCTGTGATGTATAAATTAGCCTCATTCTTCTAATCCATACAAAGGAGATGCAAGATGTTTTGGATGTCACCTGCAGCAGGAACAATGTCTTCAATGAAAAGAAGGAAGAGTAGCTGGACAGCTTGTTAGCTGACAGCTGAGAAGTCCTGTCAGACTGGACAGTGTGTGTTGGATGTGCTGTTGGGCCAATATTTTGAATTTCCTTGTATATATAGACATGTATATAGCATATCACATCTGCTTTGGGTATTTAACTGTACTTTGGGGAGGTTAGATGTGTAAAGGCACAGATGACACTTTCATTTTAAAATGCCTTGCCTGAATAGGGTTGCCTCCTGATTCCAAGGACAATTAAATGGTTCTTTTGTTTTCTGAAGCAGAAAAAACTTTAACTTGGCTTTGTTGTGTGCCTTTCATAGAAAAAAAAACCACCTTCTCTTTTCTGGTCAAATGTCCCTATGTTTTTTACACAAGAAACCTCACAATCAGTTTCCCAGTGACGGTGCACATTTCACATCCTGCTGGATGTTTTGTTCCTGCACACTTCTAGGGTAAGCTAGAGTTACCATCTTTTCTGATGTTTGCTTCCAAATTGTGTGCTCTCCTGAAAGGACGTAAGCTGTGCTTGTTCAAAGCCCAGTGTATAGGGCAGAGTCAGAAGTGGGGGGAAATATCTGGTATTTGACTTACTGAAGCCTTATCTGGTTTTCATCAAGCTTGTTTAGCTTCATCTTAAGTGTGTCACACTTACTGTATAGTATTACTCAGTGTTACTTTTCTCATACAAGAGATGGCATTTAAGATGTCTCTCAGGTAAATATGTACAAGCCCATTTGGTAGGGCCTTGTCTCATTTGGTTTTCTCTTTCACTGAGAGAGCTGGACAAGTTGTCTTCATTATTGTGCTAGTGAAAGTTATTACTTGGACATTATTTGAAGTTGAAACTTCTGTCCAGTATTATGACTTAGAGCAAGGTCAGTGTAGCATATGTGGTGAATAATTTCCAAAACCCTCAATCTGAGTTGTTAAGCCTTTGGGTCACGACAACCTGGTTGTTGCTGCAATTACTGTGGAAGCAAACCTTGCTAGACCTAAATAAAGCTATTGTAATTAAGAACAAGTTATTTAGTAGTGTACCAGCTCTCAGACTCCAGCATTTGGTTTTTGCAGCAGGCACCTATCTTGGCTCAACAAAAGTTGTCCCTCAGACCTTATTTCTGTTTATAAGAGCACAATACCCAGTGTGCCTGTTGCATCTGATGAATATTTCTCTCTTTCTTTTTTCCTTAGCTGGGAGGAAAATCTGCATGTAGCAATGGTGACAAATGCATCAGGAGAAAAAAGAAGGTTTACAGTCTCTACAGATGTTGCCTGGGAACGGGCTGTAGTTACAGGGCTTGTGTTTCTTGCTAGAAGTGACTGTGATTTGTTTAAAGGCATGGTGTAATCAACCTGCTCTGTCCAACACTATCTAAACATTTCTGAGTTGTTTCAGAAAAGCTATGTGAATAGCTGACGTAAGTCCTGTCTGTCGACTACATAGGCTTCTTTTAAACCTTAACCAAAAAAAGCCTCGTAGAATGACTTAAAAATGTATTTCTGTTGCAGAAAAGAAATGTTGTGACTTTAAAGCAGGAATCTGACAGATTTCTTTAAGATGGAAGAGGGAGGGCCAGGAGAGCTCTCTCTCTGCCAAGTTTTGCATGGATGTGGCTTGAAATGGTCAAGCTATAAACTGTGTCGGCAGTGTTTGCAATGGAAAACCTGACAGACAGTGAAGTATGAGCACAGTCCTGTGCACCTCTGCCTCTGCTGCTGCTGCTCTGCTTGCAGGCAGGATGGGAGCTCTTTCCTTGCAGCCCCTGGGAGCCATGCCTGCGGTGGAGGCGTCATGGGATGGTGTTTTCAGCTGGGCTGAGCAGGGCTGTAGCCATTTCCTCTGCAATTACATAACTGCAGACCAATTTTCCATGTTACAGTACATGTAATACGTAAAACAAGGCTATTATGGTTAGTGTAACTTTATCAGGACCCAAAGGAATCTCTGGGAAGGGAGGCTGCTCTTCTCTCTTTATCTGGAATTTGGGACTTGGTGCTGAAAAATCCATGAGGAAGATCTTTGCTCATCTGGGAGTCCTGGCTTAGAGGTCCTGTTGTCCACACACACTGTCAGGAGATGAGAGTGTGCCTGGCAGTGTCCTCTGCTGCACAACTTGGTTTCACTGGTGCTGCTCACTGGCTGCAGTCGTGACCTAGGAGAGGGGCACAGAAAGCCATAACTCTTCATTCCTGGGGATGCACTGGCTTCCATATTGAAAGCTCCCCCTTCTTAGATTGAAGGGTTTTGGAGTTAGACTTCTGGCTCTTCATGGGGAGCACAGCACCCTTTATTTGAAGGTGTTGCTTTTCAGGTTTAAGTAGGTGCATTTATTTGGTACCAGAAGGGGCCAAGATTACTTTTAGGGTTAACTGCTGCATTGTGGCTAAAGGCACACCTTTAAAGTGTTCTAAGTAGAAACAGAGAAATAGGGTTTCTTGCAACTCATGGACTAATCTTGCACCTTTATATCCCTTCTGCCATGCCTGTTTTTGCAAAAGTGATTTTTAGTCACTCTTCTTTAGTGTTGGTGAGGCTTTTAAGTTTTGTAAAGATCACTGTTTCTGTCTTGTGTCTGCTTTTTGCTGCTCCTACCTCTTTTTCTAGGTCCTTGTCTTCCTGATCCCCTCCCTTTATACACTCAAGGGACTGTGTGCACTGCTAGCAAATATCTCTGAGCATTAGCATTCTCTTGGAAAAGCTGGCCAGACCCAGTACACTTCTGTTTATTCTAACAGATAAGTGGCAATCTAGCAGCTTTCTAGGTTTCAAATGTGGCTGTAGCTCTACGTCAAATTGCAAATGCAGTTTCCTAGTTTGCTTGTGAATTGTCAATAGCTTTGCATCCACTGGTCAGATGAGCTATCAGACATAGTAATTGCTAACGCTGTGCTTTATTTCAGGTGCAATTGGTGCATGTTGGATTCCTTTAGAAAGTGAGCTCTTTTTTTTGCCTTTACATTGCATTTCAAGAGAGTGTAATTCATCAGATATAATCAGGACTTGATTTCTGTTTGTACACCCAGCTTTGCCCTGCTGTTTGCCCTGAAAAACTACTTCAGTTCTTGGTGTTTCCACTTCTTCCCAGTGTGTCTTTGTATTTGAATTTTAAGCCTTGTAAGAGACCAAGGTCATGATATAAAAAGTAAATACTCCCTCCTAGAGCAGCCCCTTCTCTTGGTTGGTCCTTGAGCTGTGCCTAGAATTTGAGAAGAAACAAACACTTCTGTAGGTTGAACACTTTTCCTCTAGCACCGTTGGCTTTATCCCAGAGGACAGGTTTAGGTGAGTGGCCACCACTAAATACGTGGGACAGCTTGTCTAGCTGCTTCTGTATGTACCAGTGTTCATAATCCTCTAAGAAGGAGAGCCAAGTTTAAGGAAGGAGCACCCCAAGCCCCTTTTTTGAAAACAAAGGTGTGTAGCCTTCAGTGTCCATTCTGAATGCAGTGCTTGCCATGTGTTCTGCCTTTCTGGCACCAGCCCAGCAGCAGAGGATACTTGATCCACTTATGAATCAGTTCCTGTCCTGCTGCAGTTTCTGTCCAATCTACGCGCTAATGCAGTCAAACACAGGCCAGCTGAGGAGGCAGGGTGGGTGATTTGGAATTGTTGGCTAGGAGTTACTGGAAAGTTGTTTAATGTCATAAAAAACTGTTTGTAGAAGTTTGCTCTCCAAACAGGGACAATGCTGGCAGAGCAGAGATGCTTTCCTCCTTCAAATGTTTTCAGCTTGGGGCTGGAGAAGGGCTTCTCTGGGCAGGCAGAGGTTCAGAGCTGTGTGTGTGGAGAGTAAGGCTGCTCAATGGCACTTGCTTGTCTCGCTGCAGCAGTGTCTTTGTTTTCAGGCTTGTTGGAGGCAGAGATCAAGGCTGGTTATTATTTTGCTTTGTTCTGCAATAGTATAAGCAAAGCATCGTGTTGGTGCATCTGGTTGTGAAGGGTGGGTTTTATTTTAAATTTTAGCTGTCTTGGAAACTGCTGTCTCTGGAGGGAGCCTGGGTGACTTGTTTTAAAGGAGTCAATGGAAATGGAATATTGATAGGAGGAACAGGGACATCTACAGTAACCCAGGTTCTGTGCTGGTTCCAAGGGAAGCCTGGGACAAGCTTAGAGCAGAGAAATAAATGGACGTGATGATTTGCTCTAGCCAAGTTCTCCTGGAAATCAGCTCTTTTCTGGGAATACAGTGCCTGACCAACCCTGCAAACAGGCACTCCCTCTTCCAGTGGCCTGTTAGCAAAATGTTGAATGGATGGAGAGAATTTACACTCACACCAGAAACAGCCAGGTCAGCAGGAGATGAGGAGGAGCCCTCCCTCCTCTGCTCTCACCCTTGGGAGCCCAGGGGTGGGGTGACACTGTCTAATGACTTTAGCAGATGTAGTGGGCTGGAAGCAGCCCTTGACAGCCTACCCTGAACACTCTGGTGATTGTTTTGTAAGCTATTTTCTGAACACCTTTTTTCTTGCCTTTTCCTAATGTGATAGAATTTTTAACTCTGTGCTTCTGCAAGGATAAAGGAGGATGGTAGCTGCTTTCTTTTTCTGGCTGTTTTACTTTCAGCTGTCAAAACATGTTGGTATGGCTGAAGCCCTCGTTTGATTTTCCACAATTAAATTTTAATTTGCTCTGCCCAGAAAGGAATTGTGCCACAACATTTCTGAAGTAGTTACCTCTGAGCTGCAGTTCCAGGCTGCCCTGTATATAGGTTTGAATGGTAAGGGGTTGGGGCTGAAGTACCTAGGGCTGCCTATTGCTTGAGCATCACCACACCAACATCTCAGCTGAGCTTGGGGTGTTGCTGTGTAAAACAAAATGCTTGAATTATGAATGTTTTGTAATATTTATGTTGCTATCTTGTGATGTCTAAATGGCTTCCTCTGCCCTACTTAATAACTTACATGGCCATTGACGTTTGTTTCTGTTTAAGAGCTTGGAAGGCAATGCTCTGTGTTGGAACCAAAGCCGGGTTATTATTACTCTGTTTTGCCCTTTATCATTGTGGAAAATGAGATTGTTCTCCACTGCCACCTCTGAAATGCCCATTGTTTTGTGACCATTCCAAGGGATTAAGGTGGGCTCCTGCTTTTCTGCTGGTGCTATTTGTTCCAACCCTGTGACAAGGAGAGAGCGTCCCTTTAATTGTGCTGTGACATTTCCATCTCTTCTGGGAAGCTCTTCTGCATTTCAAAGACATCCTTGCTTGGTTTTCCTTTGCCCAGCTTCAAATTGCAGTTGGTATTTGCTCTGCCTCCTTGATGACAAGCTCATTAAGAACTTGTGAAATATGGCTGTCTGCTAAAACTCTGCCCTTTGCAGTGCCTCGTTCTGCTGAAACTTTCCTGGGACACCTTCTGGCTGTTCTGGATCTCTGCTGCTGGGGATGTTTTGCCCATTGGGATGGAGTTGTTCGCTGTGGCTTTTGTTATCTGGGTTCTCACTTGATTTGGGAGCATCTCAATGTCATACTAAAGTGACTTCAGTGTATTTGTAAAGCCTTGCAAAAGTTAACCAGTACTGGTGTTCCCTTGGGTTCATAATTGAAGATTTCAGAGTAGTAAGAAATTAATTACTGTTTTCCAAGCAACACTGCCTCGTTTCATTCCCCTATAGAGGGAAAAGAGTGATTAACAAGTAATAGGGACACAAAAGATGTCATGGGGTCATGTTTCTCTAAAGCATTCTCCTTTTAACATTACTTATCAGATCCCTTTTATGTAGTGTTCACTTTTAAACAGTTTAAAAGAAGTATCTCTCCAGATTAAGACATGATAAAATAGTTTCCAGTTTGAAATTGACCCACTAGAACATATTTTTCAAATGTTTTGGGCTATAGTGTGTGGTTTATATTCATTTTTCTATACTTACTCTCATTGTTTGTCTTAATCTTGGGCAACTGGTGTTCTGACAGGGCTAGTTCAGTTATGTGGGGTTTTTTTCCATTTTGTGGAGACATCTGAAGTCCAACCACTTTGACTTCTGCATTCATTTGGCTTTTCTTTAGCTGATATCATGCCTCTGTGGGACAACTCTCCCACACCTCTAAGTTTCTCACATCTCAGGAGAAGGGTGATTGCAGTGACTAGGAAGTCTCCAAGTATATTAAGTTTTTATCTCCAGGGCTGGTTTTTTTCCCATGCTATCTTCTAAGCATTCCACTGAAGTAAACAGGTTCTCTTTTCAACTTCTGTCCACCTGGCTTGATGTAGAACAATATACTACCCATTTAATTGTGGTTATTTCTGCAATCCAATTGCAAATTGGAGAACATCCACATTTCTCTAATTTCTCAAGAAGTGGGAGTTGGAGCCCAAAGAGAGGAACTCCCCTGCCTCACAAGTGCCAGCAGAGCAAGTCCACTTGTTGGGGCCAAGCCTTCACACAGGCAGGACTGAAAGAGGTCCCACATGGTTGCCAGGTCAGCGTGTGAGGAGAGTTTTCTTGTCTTCAGACCACAAGAAGTGTATTTCACAGGGAGAAAAAATATATATCAAGCCCTTGCAAAGATTGTTTCTCGTCTGCATCTGTTTTGATTTTTCCATATCCAAGGCACTGAGACCTCTCAGACCTCCTCCAGGAGCAGGAGAGGGAACAAGCCTGTCTGGACTTCATATTTGCTAGCTGTGGGCATGAAATATGTTCCAGGATTTCTGAGACTGCCCTGTTAGTCTGTCTGCTGGGGAGAGGGTGGGATGTGGCCACTGAAACCACAGACTTGAAGACTTAGTTGTGCATAAATGAACCAAGTTGGGCATTTTAGCTTCAGACAAACAGGGCACATTGGTAAGAGTGGAGAAGCAATGGCACACAGGCTTTGCTGCCTTTAAGTTTGCCATACAACACATCCAGCTACTCCTTAATAGTAGGATGTCTACCAGGCCTCTGAAAACATCAATTCTGAAATTTCCAGATGCCTGCAAGTTTCTTCCTCTTTCCCTTCTCATTTAATCCTCCTCTGCTGAGACTTTGTGCTCAGGCAGATAGGTGCATTCCCTGTTTCTCCTGCTTACCCTGTTTGGAGCTCAGCATGGCAGGCTGAAAAGGAAAAAAATTTACGTAGCATCCCCTGTTGGAGCCTTTATTCATTACCTTCTCTGTTTATGCAGTCACTGCCAGTTTTGGGACCCTGAAACCTGTACCAAGAAAATGTTTCCAAGGAAAATCTGCTTTTCATATTAGAATGCATAAACTTTCTAGTGATTGAGTTTCCTATATCAGCCAAATAGGTCACCAGCTCAGCACTGCTGCAAGAAACTACCTGGAGCCAAGAAGATGCAAGTATTATTGCTGAGGCCTTCCAATGAGTTCCATAGTTACCTTGTGAGCTACATTCCTTTGGATGTGACTGCTTTTAAAAAACAACCAACCAAAAAAAACACCTTTAAAAATCGTTTATCTTGAATGTTTTTGTAGTTTTTGTTATATTAAAATTTCTTTTAAGGAAACAGGTTGATGAAATGTCTTTAAATAAGCCCTCAAAATACTTAATTTAATGCATAATGACTGACATTTTCTGCCTTTTTTTCTACTTAATCAAGACAATAATTATACACAAAGACTTTGGCTCTTGGAGTGACTTTCAGGCCTGTTTTTCAAAGTAAGCAAAAGACTGATGGTGCATTTTTGTTGTGTCAGATGAGGACAAGATTAATAAAGGATGGAAGAGATTTTTTTTCTCCCCAAGCTGCACAGCAAATAAGCAGTTCCAATAATACTTTGGCATCAAAATGGAAGCTTTAATCATTAGCAGACGCGTTTCAGTTACGGCCAGCAACATAACTCCATGCTTTTGATTTTCATGTTAAAAAGAGTTCAGTTTTGCCACAAACCAGCTTCTTGTCCATCTTCAGATTTAGCAAAACCTATAGGAGTAATTGCCTTGCTTAGAGTTGCCTTAATACAATGGCATTTAGGGGGTGGCTTGACAAAGGGGTGCATGTTGGCTCTTCCCATCCGCCCCCCTGGGCTGGGACATCAGACTTTCTGGCATTCTTGATGGAGAATTTAATTTTTTTTTTTTTTGGTAGAAAGATGTTGGCTTGTGGCTGGATTAACCAGGGCAGTTCTAGAAGAGGCAGCAGATGAGATGGGCTCTTTTGGAGCTCTGTTTTACTGGATGGCTTCTTGTTACTACATTTATTGGCAAGTTCAGTTTTTTGTATCTTGATACAGTGTGACTTCATCTGAAAGTTGCACATGTCATGGGACATCACTTTGTTTCAAATGAAGTTGGACTGCAGTTGTATTGGCGATGTAGTCAAACTTCATCTTGGTGATAACAGCAGATATTTCCCAGACTTTGCTCGAGTCTGTATCTCCTGTTTTTCCCTGCAGTGTGTTTGTGTGCTGGGATACCCTAACGTGTTGCAGTAATCAAAATTATGGGATGGCTGTGTGCTCAGGGTGAGCTTGCAAGTTATTCCACTGCTTCAAGTAGTCTGTGACCAAAATGTCTTTGAATAAAAGTAGAATGACCAGAAATAGGATGCTATTTTCATTGCAAGGCAAATGGGTTAACTGAGTCCTGTAGAAAATGCTTCTTTTGCTCCTCCTGAATACAGCAAGCAAAACTGGTTCCTGTACCAGCTACAAGTTAAATTACACACTTGGTCATTCCAGATGTCTTTGTATTTTTAGAGCTGACTATACACTTCCTGGACTGTTGGTTTTAAAATAAGAAGTGAGCTTCTGGGACTGGCATGTGAACCTTTCCACTTCACTGAAAACTGGGAAGTATCTCTTTCACAGAAATATCCAGGTTTGAGAGTCAGCCACATGAAAGGGTGTTGCTTTCCCTATGCCACTCCAGAGACTCCCCAGCAAACAATCCCAACATCCCACAACAAGGACACTGTCTGCAGAATGTGCGTGTGGGATCTCAGGAGCTGAATGGTTCTGGGAATGTCTTGCAAGATCCCTGCTGACACTGTTTTAAATTTGGCTCTGGATACCTGGAACTGTTGTATAGAGACATTTGAGGGAAAACGCTGGTGGTTTCAGAGGAACTTCCATTACAGATGGGATGTAGCCACCCTTTGTAATGCTGTGACAAATGCCAGTGTAGCAACCTCCTTGCACAGTGCACTTGAGTTGCACAAGCTTGAGAATCTTCCCTGATTATGTGTAGATGTGGCAGAGGCTGAGTGCTTGGGCATGCACTTGGCCCTTGGCAAGTGTGTCTTGGAGGCACTGCAGTGACAGGAATTGAAGTAGTGACTGGGCCAAACTCACCTGAACCTTAGCAATGGCTGCAGGCTGCCAGATGAGCTACTCTGGCTTCTGTAAACAGTGCCAGGTCTTTGGTACATCAGGGAAACCATCTGCTACAGCTGAGACTTGCCACACCTAGTAATTCTCCATATTCTCAGATCTCATAATCCTTCCTCTATTTCTTCTTTACCTCTTATTTGCGCAGACTCCTGACTGGACCGTTTGTGTGGCCCCAAGTAAATTTGGTGGAAGCTTAAATGGACACAGGGGGAAGATCTGAAAGGAGGATAACTGAGTGCAGGTGGAGATTAGTGACTTCCTTCCTGGGTATCATTTTTTCTGCTGTGTCTCTCAGTTCTTTTCACTGATCTCCTATACCTTCTGTCAAGAACCTAATGTGATTAATGCTTTTTTTGTGAAAGCTAAATCCTCCTCTAATTTCTCCTGTCAGGAGCACATTCTAACCTAAGGAAATGTAACACAGCATGTTCCTCAGTTTAAGGAAATCAAAATCCTGTGTTTCTTTAGGATGGAAGTTTCACTTTAACCTTGACAATGTGATGCTGAGGCATTTTTCTGTAGCTGTAAAGCTGTGCCTTCATCAGGTCGTGGTGGATGGACTAGAATTGCACTTTCAAGGTAGAGCTCTGGAGTCAAACCATCCACTGGTAGTTAGTGTTTTTCTTTTGAGTTGACAGGAAAAATCCTCAGTAGCTATAGTTGAACCTGACCTAGATTGGTAAAAACAGACATCACTTCAGAAAGCAAATTTCACAACTTTAGTCACCACTGTTCAACTGAAGCTGTAACTGAGATCAGAACTACTTATCTTTGACTTCTGAAGGTGAACAGTCCTCCTTTCTGGGAGAAAGTGACCCAATAAGGCAAGTTCCCCTGAATGCTCACCAATGGTCAGCTCACACTTAAGACAGACAGACAGACATCCATCTATGATACGACAAATAGCTGAAGGACAGCAGAAGACAGTACAGCTAACAATGTAAAGTAACTCATGAGGTTTTGTTTTGGTGTTACATACTCCTTTGGAATGTGTCCGTAGCCTTAGCATATCCAGTTGGTAACAAGTCCTTTGCATGGTTTTAGAGAGTAGAGAGAAAATACATTATGAGCAAGCCACTGTTTTCTTCCTTTTGAGATTTTAATGTGGGATAAAAAAAGAAAGATATACAAGTGATTCATCCCACAGGCTGTAGTGTTAATCCCATGAAGTTTATGTGAGCAGTGTGTGGCCAGCATCCTTGAAAACGGTCCAGGTGCATTAGTTGTGGGAGGTGCTGTGTGGCCTGAAAGGCAAAGAATAGTGAAAATCTACTTGTTTCTTCATGTCTGCTACTCAGATGTATCCTTCTGTCGTGCCCTCTTCTCTGTTCCTTAATTTTTCCATTCTGTGCTCTCTGCTGTCTGTGTTAGCTTCTAGTATGGAGGAGGAAAATGAGTCGCATTGCTGGTCACATTTTCCATCCACCTTTCTCTGCTCTTTTGCTGCTTTCCATTCAGGAATGCCAACACTGAGACAGTGATCAACTGATTGGCTGGATTTGGACTGTTTTGCCAGTGAA
The DNA here is from genome assembly GCA_013400435.1 of Pycnonotus jocosus. NCBI lineage: Eukaryota > Metazoa > Chordata > Aves > Passeriformes > Pycnonotidae > Pycnonotus > Pycnonotus jocosus. The sequence goes on from VWYP01004757.1 coordinate 369,220, forward strand.
TGGGTCTGCATATCAGCTTTCTTCAAGTCAATAAATAGTCCCTGATCATTCTAGTTCTTAAAACTGGAGGCCCAACTGGGCATGGTATTTGTGTGCCCCTCTCCATCTCTCAGGATGGGCCACATCAGATGTTTTGTTTAGCTAGGTGTTTGTACAGCTTGAGAATCTTCCCTGAAATGACATTGCTGTGCCTGCTGCCCCGTGCACAGGACAGAATATTGCACTGGCATGGCACATGGTGACCCAGCCCATGCAGTTCAAAACCAGCAGGCAGGAGATGGGCCCAGCTCTCTTTGAGAGCTCACAAAATTCGTCAGGCAGCAGTAGCCAGGAAGCTCCGGAGCGCGTAGGAGGCTGTTACACAGCTATCCTGTTTGGATTCTCTGCTGTCCAGGGCTGGAGAACTTGGAAGTGCTTGCTGGCAGAAGTGAAGCCTTCTCACAAGACTCTTGCTCTGTGCTTGGAGAAGTGAAGTCACGTTGTGAAGTCTAAATCCGTAGTGGAATTTGATGATGTTGGTTTAAAGGGTCCAAGAACCATGGCAGAAGTAGGTTTTAAAAATAAAAATGTAAGGTGTTGACTAGTCAAGGACTGTTGAGATACTAGTGGAGTCTTTTGAGCAGTTGCTTTCAATTTGTATTTGGATGTTTGTCTGCCCTCTTCTGTTTCAAAGCAATAGTATTTTGTTGGTGGAATTTTGCCCAAGAGTGTTCAGAAATTACCATTAGAAGGCTGGTAGAAGGGATTTCAGACGTAAAGGACTTTACAGCGTGACCAAGCACGGGCTGAAGAACTGGCAGCAGTGTAGCCTTACTATTTCTGCTCAAGACTGGTTTCTGAATAGGTGGCAGCCACTCTGGAAAATCCAAGTATAGTTCCTTGTGAAAATGAGGAGCAGGTTTGGGATGAGGTGGGAGCAGAATACCCAGCTTCCCTGCAAAAAACTGGATTTTTCAAGCTCTCAACTTGTCACGAAGTTGCTGTTTCCCAAAACTGTATCTCTTCTGTGCTGCAGAAGATCCTTGGTGGGCAGCAGTGATATGAAATGATCAGTGTTTGCTCCAGTCTACTCTGTGTTACATTTCGCAGTACATTCTGCTGATGATTCCCACTCTTTTATTAGCTTTCCATAGCATTCAAAGGAATAAACTGTAAATGTCATATGACTTCTGAACTACACCTAAACAGCTACACATGGGTTCAAGATGAGAAATTAGGTGTCTCATCCAGACTTTCCCAAAATAGGAATGTGGGTTGTGTTCTGTCTAGCATTTTGTTTTGAATAGGAGACTTTTGTTTAATGTCAGTCTTGGAGGAGAGGAAAACTGTCAGATGTCACAGGATCCCAACTGCTCTTTGTAGAGTGACTACAGACAAAGACACTGGAGTGTCGGGTTTCTGCTGAATTTGAGTGACTTCCTAATCATGTGGTGGCAGCATCAGGGTTTCCTGGCAAAAAGAAATGGATAGTAAGCAAAACCTAATGTGTCCTAATAGTAATTTGCAAAAACAAATAACATTTCTGAAGGTGAATGCAGCTATAGGAAAGTTAACTTGTGGCTGTCCTTCAGCTTTCAGCCTCCAAACCCTTACTGAAACCCCATGACTTTCCACTGGTATTGGGGTATGCAACCATCCTCTTTCCCATCAGGTTCTCGTTTCCACTTTTTTGTGAGGTTTCTAAACCTGTAATGTATTTTACCTGTAGTGATCCACTTTGAACATCATCATGGATTCCATGCCTTTCTGTGGACTATGACAATTTGTGACTGAGCAGCCTGCTGGCTGTTTGAGTAGGGGCAGTACATGTACACACATAGAGGCTGGGGCTCTCTGTAGTGAAGGGAAATAGCCTCTTCTCCCTGAAGCTGAATGATCTGGAGTGTGTTCCCTCAAGGACAGAGATCACTGTGAAGTGGTTTCTTTTACTGTGGCACATATCCAAGCCACCATAGAAGATCCAGGTGTTTCTGCTGCTGGCTTTGGCATGCCAAGAGTGCATTTTTTTGAGCTCAGAAGGTTCATCTTTGCCCCTCTCTTCTACAAAGACTGCAAAATTTTAAAAAAACAAACCCAAGCCAACAAAACAACCCAAAACCAAAACCCGTGAGTGCAGATAGGTATTATTGCTGGTTCCTTTACTGTAACTGGGATATATGGTATTCTGAAAAGAAATAGTCTTTCTCCCCTACCAATTCTGTATGATACCTCTCTATCCCTTCAAAAACCTGAATGTTTGGCATAATGGCTTCTGGCTGAAATTTCCCTTGTAGGACAGGCTGAGCTCAAGCTATTCTTCCACAATGCCCTTTTCAAAATTCTCAAAAAAAGTGGAGTAGCTGTGTGCTGGCGAGCCTCCTCACAGCTGCAGCTCCAAACCTGAGGAGCAAATGGGCAGCTGGATGGTCTGCTGGCAGCAGGTATTGCTGGAGCAGCAGCCTCCTGTCTTCAGCCTTGCAGGAGCTGTGGTTATGCTCTTGGACTGCATAGCCAGAGAAAAACTAGGATCTTGATGGAAAACTTCTTGGAAGACTGAAACTACTCCTGCACATCTGTCCTCCCTTGGAAAAGGTATTACGTGCTGAAGTTATGAAATATTGTTGGAGGGTAAAGTGCTCTCTGCTCGCCAAAGATCCAAGAGCATCTAAAGTGACTGTACTTGGGACAGCAGCGAATCACAGGGCTCAAGGAGCCAAGTACCATCTTCTCCAGCTGTGCAGAGAACACAGGAGCAGGACTTTGCCAAAGACAGTAAGTTGATACCTACTGGCCAGGAGCTGATATATTGGCCAACCTCATCTAATTTCATATTAATGTGAAAAACAAAGATTTATTCAGACTCAGTGTGCCTGGTCTCACAGAATGAAGTAGCACATGAAGACATCTAATTTAGTGTACAGCTCTCTGTAGTCCAAGTTTCTGTGCACTTCCAATTAATTTATTATTGTGATGGTATGTACCCATTTGGAATCCCCCTCTGTTCATATTTAAAATTTGATTGTATTGTTAAAGCACTGAGAACGTCAAGGGTTTTGGGGAGGGTTTTTGTACTGACTACCCTAGCTTTGATGTACTTGCCAAACATCTGTGAGCTTTCTATATATTTTCCTCTTGCCTTCAGAAAAAGGATGGTTGCGTTTATTTGTGGATGAAATACTTTGCTAGGAATGGCTGTAAATCTGAAGAGTTGAAAATTGTCAAGTGAGCTTATAGGCAATAGTAACAGAGAATAAGGAATTAAACTTGGTATGCAGTCTGGAAAAATTAAAATTCTTCAAAAAAATTTTTTTTCCTTTCCTCCTGCTGGCATGGAGAGGTCTAAAAATTGAAAATCCAGCAAAGGTTCTGATTTGGAAACTTGAAACCACTGCAAAGTGTGAACGTTCTGGCTAGACTAGCACAGGGAGGACTGGAAGGTGCTGGAGTCAGGCTGTGCTGCATGGACAAGAGCTCCCTGCTGGTAGAGATGTCTGTTCTTTTCTTAAATCTTCTGGTGCCCCATCAAATTACTTCTGATTTACATGAGCAGTGATGTAACTTGTATTTACTAATGTTAAACTGGACATTCACGGTATACAGTTGGAAGTTTTACTGCTAAATCCATGAAAAAGCTATGGTTATAGCTATAAACCCAAAGGCCTGTTACATTTCATTTGGGCTTGGCCATTAAACTCTGACTCAGTGTTAATTTTCCTACCTTTGTCATGGGCCAGTTATAAAGTGACTAAAAAGTTCTGATATTTAAGGAAATGGATTATAAGGGAACTCCATATTGTATGTCTTTTTATTTTCTCATTAGATGATACCATCACTGTAATAGAAATTTATAATATTTCTGTTCCCTTAAAAAAAAACAACAAAACAATCCTTTACAACACATTTTAAAAGAAATTGAAAACCACAAAAAGAAAACCGCCTTGAAAATGGGCTATTTGCAGCCCCGTGTCTCTGGAGAACAGACCCTCTAGAGAGTTACTGTGTCTGGAGTGGCAACAGCTTGATTCCAGATGCTCAACATGATTGAAGTATTGGACTTTGAGGTGGGAACTGGACTTGCACATAAAGTTTTATCTGTTAATCTGAGTAGACTCCTCAGGATGCTGTGACACTGATGACCAAGGGCTGTCTTTGCTTGCAGCTGGCTCTCTGTAAATCCAGCCTCTTACTGAGCATTTTGTTGTGATTCACAGTAAGGGTGCTTTTGTCATGTTTTCTACACTGGGATTCAGATAATCTGAGTGAGAATATCAACGGTTCAGAGCTGTTTTACCAGTCTCATTCCCAGGGATCTCCATCTGCCCTCCTGGGGAGCTGCTGGAAGTGCTGTATCAGTGCTCCAGAGATGAGCTTTGCTGCAGCCTGCAGCAGTGCTCAACAAGCATCAGCTCAGCCAAGGAATGTGCCCTTAACATGGCCAGGGTACCCCAGATGTATTTCATGTACTGGTACAAAGGAGAGCTGTCTAATCTGCTCTGAGTCTCTCCAGCCACGCGTGTGTTTGGCTTGGACACCATCATTCCTGCTCTCAGAGTTGGAGTGTGTGTTGGCAGCAGGGAATCGTTGTCACAGAGTAATTTCAAGCACAGAGGAGTCAAACCAAAGTTCATTTTGTTCCTTTTCTTCAAACTTAGAGCTTGCTTGAGCGAGCAGGGGGTGCATCAGCCACTTTTCTTTTTAATCAATACCTCATCTCTTCTGTGAGAAGTCCTTTGTGATATCTGAATGAAATGTCTTGCTCCTGAGACTTCTGGCTCTGGCTAAAGACAGGCTGGCATCTCATTTGCTTTTGATTGATCTCATTTTAAATGCTATAGCTACAGGCACAGAAACAGTGATCTGAGGTCACACTTTACTCACATATTTATTTTTGTTTTAAAAATAAATATAGAAAAATTGCTGGTCTGCTCTAATGATACTTGTCAGAAGCTAAAGGCCAGAAATATTCTGAAGACTTAACTGTGCAGCAAAGAAACAGAAACCTTAAAGTATGCTAGTGGTGCTTGAAGGAAGGTCTGTGAGGGTCCTTAGTGCTTGACTTCTGTTACTGCTTGTTAACTTCAGAACTGGATAAGATTACCAATGTTTCATCAAAGATACTTCGAGCCTTTAAGCAGCAGGTAAGACATCCCTTGAACTTCAACCTGAAACCATTCCCTGACCCTAGCCTAGGGATGGGAGGGTAAGGTGTATTTTAAATTTCTTCGGGTCAGAAGTGCCTTTTGTAATTTCTGACACAGTCATAAAGGCTTCATCTTGTTTTTTCTTTCTTACATACCATGCAATACCTGTGCTCTTTGCACATCCTCTTTGAGTTTGGAGAGGAAGCAAATACAGTACTTGTTACCTTGCTGTTTTGAAGCCTGTGGAGCTAATTTCTAGGACCTCATCTGGAGAAGCTAATCTTCTTTGCTGGCTCTGGCTCAGAATTTGAAAACTGAGCTGCTAATAAATAAGCGTAGGCTCATCCAGAGGCCAGAGACATAGTTGGAAGGGAAAAGGGAGGGAGACTGGAAGTGACAGTGCAAAGCTGTGATGAGTTAAAGGCCTGATGGCACCGTGATGAAGAAGCAAGTGGTTCCTCACAGATGAGGATTTTACCTCTTAAAGATGTTGCTCACTCCTTGGCTCTGCTCCTCAGCTGAGCAAAGTGCTTAAGCCTGCAGTTGACTGGAACATGCAGCTTGGGGCATTTCACTGTTCTCCTGCACTACAGCCTGCTCAAATAATCCAGGCCAAAAAAAGTTCCCTGTTTTTATAAATAAGTAAACTGCTGGGGGAGCCTTTTTGAAATTGTAAAACTAGAGGTGGAAATCACATGAGTGATGATGACTTTTATTCATTTGTGGTTGTGAGGGAGCAGTGATAGTTGTGAGGACCAGCTCTGGACAGAAGACAGGTTAGAAACAAAGAGACAACCTCCCTTGAAGACAAATTCAACTTGCATTGGCTCCTTCATTGTAAGGGTGTGCTCTGCTGATGGAGAGGCTAAAGGTGAAGCTGAAGTGGAAGCAAAAAAAGAAAAATAAACACTAATTAGGCAAGGATCATGAGGTTGAATCTTTCCACCTTCCTGTCACATAAATTTTCAACTAGTATCTTGGGAAGCAGATTAGGTGATTATTGCTGAGCTGCAGTCTGAGAATTTGTGGGGGGTGGTGTTAAACAGCCCGTGCAAACTGGGGGGGAGGGGTAGACATCCCTGAAATACTATGGGAAAACCCCTTCCCTACCCCAGTAGGGATTAAATGGCTACAGGAGTGTGCACTTTTCTTCTCTCCAGGTTGGGTTCTTTCCACTCTGTAATCCTTGCCCACATGTGTTGGGAGGGAAGCATGCCAAGGAACCTTCAATTCGTTAGTCATCCTAACGTGTGGTAGAAATCTCCTTGGTCTTGCTGGAGGTACAGTGTTGCATGTACTTTGTTAGCATTGCAGTGAGCTCCAGCTCCCTTTCCAAATGCACTCACAGTCACCAAATGGGATGTTTTGGAATAGACTTTCAGACCATACAAGCTTTTGTGAAAGCATAGCATTCCAACAGTGTAATTAGTATGTCAGCTAACAGGCCTATCCAAAGACTTATTTGCTATCCAGACTGTTTTACATTGCAAGAGCCATGCTCCTGTGATCTCTGTTTGTTTTTTATGGCAGTGCCTAAGGCCCAGCTGAGATCAGGGTCCTGTTGTGCTAGACATTTAGGCCCCGTCTCCAGAGAATGGAAGTCTACATAGGGAACAGACAAAGGAAACGCTGTTCAGATCTGGGTGGTGGAGGAGGGGAAGGGAAGTAACTAAGACTTGGAAACTGGGGAGGGAAAAACTCCTCCCACATAAAGAATTGGTCTGGTTCTCAGCTCTCTTATGGAGAGCTCCCCAAAGCTGGGCCAGCTCCCCAGCTGCAGGACCATCTCCTTGCTCAGTTTGCAGTAAATGTGCAGCCTCTGTGCTCCATCACTGACCTTTTCTAAAGCAAGAATCAATGTGCTTTGAGAGAAGGGGAAAGAAAAAAAAAATCCCCAAAAGGACCCCTTAAAAAAGCCATCATTCTGCCAAGAGTGAGATCCTGAAAAGTGCAAGATTGCAAAATGCCAGAATTGAAGGTTTTCTGTTGAAGGTTTTCAGAGCAATTGGGGAATAGCAGGAGATACATGAAAGTATAGCACTTGCAGCAGGCTCTGGCCAGGGGTAGTTACTGGCAGTCCAGCATTTCCTCTTTTGGTAGCCTTGTGCTGAGAAGAGGGAAGGGTTTAATCTAGCATGCACTCATAGGGTAAGCTTAAGTGACTCCCTGTTGAAAAGATAAACACTGTGCCTCTATATCATCTGTCTAACAGGTTTAGGTAATCCCTTACTGTGCTGCTTATTTGGTTTAAATGGTGCTATATTGTATAATGCATGTGTGTTTGTAACAGAGGGTCTGAAAATCTCAGCTTTTTGCCCAAGGACAGCATTACTCTTGCCCTTGTTTTGTGGTTGATTTATTCCTAATGGAAAGGAGTAAGCCTCACAATGATCTATTTGTCTTTTCTCAGCTCCATGAAATGTATGGAGATTGACAGCTCTTCTGTATCTCACGTCATTAATTTGCCTTGCTAACCTTTATTTAGCATCAGAAGATCAGCTTCCCTGATTGTTGCCAGCAAATCTGTGCTTAGTGCCTGCTCTGGCTTTGTTTAAGCTTCAGGAGACAGAAAGGAGAGTCAGAAAATGAAAATGTTTATGTATTGGGACTTTGACTTATTGTGCATTTAACGGTACCTTCCTGGAGGCAGACCAGCATCTGAAGCTGCCAACAGCATGGCCTTTTTCCAGGAGAAAGGTGTTAATAGAAACATTGCTTTTGATGCTCACATAGTGCAAGACTAACTCAGTGAGGTGTTTTTGGTCTCTTGAGGCAGTGATTCTCTACTCTGAGTCTAACCTGCCTTTCCAGTCTGTAAGGAGCAACCAAAGTCTAAACATCAGTCTTTAAAGTCAAGGTCCCAAGTGAGGCAACCAAGGAAGCTGCAGGGAAATAATGTGCTTACTGTAAGCAAAACCCTTGCAGAGGTGCTTGAGCCAAGTGTGTAGCCTTTTTATTCAGAGGCTCAGCCAGAATGAGCAGAAATTAATGCTTAGTTACTTGGCTGTGTGGAGAGTGTCTTCTGAATTGTAAGAGTGGGTTTTGGCTGGGGGGCAGCCATCTTACCTGAGCTTTTTGCCTCAGTAACGTTCCTACATTTACCTTATTTTCTTGTGCTGCTGATGCACATTTTTGTTAGAGCTGGTGGATACAGATATCCCTATTCCTGCATGGTTTTTTAAAGTTTACATGGATGATTTCAGTTAATCCCCTTCCTTGAAGATCAATATCCCCTTCTGTTTCACCTGCACAGGCTGTTCTCATTCTCTGGGACTTCATGATGAATAAAGATAAAAGGCAGATCTTTTTCTCCTTTTTTTTTTTTTTTCTTCCAGTTTTCCATAATCTGCTCCAAATGGGACCAGTTCAGCTTTGCACTGAACAAAATATAGTAACAAGTCGAAATTTCAAAATTTTAGAGAAGCCTGGAAAAACCCTTCAGAAAGCAGTGCATTGGGTTTGTAATCTCTTCTGGGGCGTGTCAGTGATACTCTTGCCCATGTATGTCCCTGTTCAGTACAATGTAGGTTATTAATTGGCAGCACACTAATGCACTGGCTGCTCCTGTTGCCAGCTATGCATCACTCTGGTCCTCATTTCCAAAGTTGTCATTTTCTGCAGCCCTGTGCAGGCAGCTCTCTGAGGCTCCGCTCCTGGGGTCACTGCAGAAATGTGGCTTGAATGGAACTCAGGAGAAAGGCAATGAAGCAAGAGAGAGCAGAGCATTGGATTTGGCTACATCAGTGTTTGTGATGAGATACCATCCAGGCTATGCCAGATCTAGCTCATAACTAGAGCCGGACAGAAGTTGTGTTTGGACAGGAGAGCTTCAAGGAACAGCCAGGACATGGAAATGGTCATTTGTGAGTTGGTTATCTAAGTGCTGCAGAGTGGTGCTGCAGCAAACAGAAGTGTCTCTGCTCCTTTAGCAGGAGTATTGTGGTTCAGAAGGATCCCACAAAAGCTATTTGTAAAAGCCAGCATTTTTTATCTGGTGACTCAGCTGTGCTTCATACTGAACTAATATCACTGTTTGATTGCTTTATCCTCAGATTTCTGCTGGATGTTCTGTAGCCTTTGTTCATTGCTTCAAGCTCTTATGTAGCATTGCTCTGTTCTGCCCTGACATAACCAAAGTGTGCCTCAGAGGCAGAAAATGTGTTTTTAAATGAAATACAGAATTCCTGTATGATCTTGACTCTAGCACCTGCGGTGCTGTTTGGTACTCTGCTAGGTTTTGTTCCTAGTTCTCAGACTCTTTTTTCTATTTCTGTGTGGTTATGAGGAATTCTCAGTAAGCAACTGACACCACATTCTCTACAGACTTCAGAATAAGAAATTTAAACAAAAATAACTTTTGTCAATCTGTATGGGAAGTAAATATTGGCCATTCCTTGCTGCCTGTGAAGGCCATTTCCTATCAGCTGAGGTTAGGGGTCTGTAACTTTTTAAACCACTAGGAAGTAATTTGTAATCTTTGGACAAGATTACTATGAGGCCCGTTTGAAAGCTTATTCATGTTTTCCTAAAGAAAGCTTGGACACAAAATGTGTTTTCTTTAAGATTAAGTCCTGAGAATGTAAGGGAAATTACTTGTGAGCTTGATGGTCGCACCCCGTTGGCTGACCACAGAAAATACAACTGGTCATGACTAATAGAGTCTCCCTTGGCTTCTAGGGCTGAGCTCCCCATGCCCTGTGGGGGGGAAAGCCATCTGTTTGCATGCCTTTACTGTAATCAGTTGTTCATGGCTCTGGAAAATTTGCTGCAGGCACTGACTGGGTCGGCATAGTCTTTCTGAAGGCAGTGGATTATTTTTTCTGCTATGGGTTGGGTTTGCCCACCAAACTTCTGTCTATTCTGCCTTGTCTGCTGGAGTCCTCCTCTCTTTGCACCCCAGTCAAACCCACTTGTGGTTGGGAGCTTTTGTAAATTGCTGATTTACGTAAACATGGTTTGGCAGGTTTGGCAGGTTCATTAAAACCTCACATCCATAGATTTCAACCTTTAAATGATGGGTTGCTGGAGAGGAGATGAGGGACAGTCTTTAAGGAGATGGATTTTTTGCTTAACTTTCTTACTTGAGCAGCATCTTTGTAACAATAGCAATACAAAAGGAGATACAGGACAGAAGTCCTTTTGGAGGAGAAAATTAAGGGGTCTGGGCTGTAATTGAACATGAAGGAAGGAAAGTAGCCCAGGAATTTGCCATGATCAGGAAGGTTGTACTGGAAGATGTTAGCAGCAGACAGTATCCTCACTGGTCAACTTCTGGGACCTGCTGAAATAAACAAAACCTTAGGGAAAGAAGAAAGAATCACTTACCTTTCCTTGTGATTACTGAAATCACAAAGTCTTCATCTTTAAAGGATCAGTGTATATCTGTCACTTCCTAAGGGAAAAGATCTGTAGAACTGTCTGACTTGATTGCTCTGTGGATCCTCTAAAGGGGATGCTGGCCAACACCCTGGGCATGTTGGCTGTGTGTGTTTTGGAGTTGGACATGAGCAGGTTTAGCAAGTGGTGCTTTCACCTCCTCCAGTCTTGGAGAGACCGGAATACTGCACAGTTTAAGAGAAGCTGGTGACCTGGAATGTGATGGGACTTGATCTGGGATTTACAGGCAATGTCAATGACTTCTGCATATCTGTTAATGTAGGTAGTGTGTTGATTCCCTTGCTTTAAGAACACAATGTGTAATTTGTACTGGATTGTGTGATGGCTTTGTGGATGTACGTGCCAATTCTAGAAAACGTGTTTGGCAGATTCCTTCGTTCCAGCTGTGTCAATACACAAATCTGAGGCCATTTTTTAAAAAGGGAGGGGAAGCCCCTGGGTAACAATTGGGCCATAGCAAATAGCTGCAGATACAGCACTTGGAGTCTGTAATCTGTATCAGCTTGTATTATCAGAACACAAAGATAAACTGTGTGCTGTACTTGAACAACTCCCTAGACACATAGACACAAGAAGTGTGTGTCACTCTAATGAGAGATAAATATATAAGTATTTTGCCAAATGTCCACCTCTGGAAGGACTGTTGCCTACCAGCTTATAAGATTTGAATAAATACAGTAATGTGGTATTTCCTAGTTTTCTAATACTCAGAATATCCATCGTCTCTGCTGGTGATGTAACCCATAAAGTATTAGAGCTGAGTTGTATATTATCCAGTTTTCTCTTTTCCCATGAACTTTTCCCATGTTCTGATCACTTCTGCTTTTTCCAAAAGTACAAGAAAACACAATTCCAATTCCAGCAGTAGACAAGGATAATATGTGTTTGATTGCAGAGATCAGGGTGTGAATTTCCACATAGATACATATGTGTTTATACATACAACATGATGTGAAACCAACTTGAGCAAGCTGGATATTTCAGGCAGAATGTGTGATGCACTTTAGGACTCCATATCAAACATTTATGTACACACCTAGTCAGCTGGTTTGGGCCCAGGAAGAACCTGTGTGGCGCCATTAACTGGCATGTTTATTCACATGTAGTGGGCTCTCCATGCCAGCCAGCTCTGCAGCTGTAGGAATAGCAGCTATGGGATTTGCTAACAGCACAGCACAGCTCTGTCTACAGATGTCACAAAATTGGCAGTAGGAGTGTAGTAGGACAGCAAATCCAACTAGTTACCTTAATAACCAGTAACTGCAAGAAGAATATGTTACAGCACCCAAACTCTGGGATTCACTTCTGTTTTCCTTGTGCTTAGTAACACCTAAAGGACTGCAATTCCCTATGCTGCTGCTGCTGAGCCCTAAGCATTTGCAGTTTCTATCAAATGTTGGTGGCAAAAGCAAACTGTGGTCTCAGCTCTTGGCCTTTTGTTCCAACTTTTAGCTCCATAAGGCAAAATGCTGTCCTGTTAATAGCCAAAAAATGATAGCAACAAATTTCAGCCTTCCAGAAGTCTCCACCTCCTCCTGCTCCTCATCTTCTACCCCTCCTCAGGAAGCCCTCAAGTGTTGTTTCAATCAACAAATTAAGCAAAAACTGCTGCAGCCTGTACTCTGAAGAGAACATAACTCAGCTTTCAGGTCCTCCCTAAGCAGGGAAAGAAGAGTGTTTCCAGGGCAGTCTGAGTGTCCATTGGGTTGTCAGGGTTCCAGAATGATCCTCTTACGGTCAGGTTTCTATTACATTTTTGTACAAAAATTTACCTGTAAATTTTTAATTGAACACAAGGCACTGGAGTGTGCAGCCTCTCATCCTCCTTCAATGTGCACTCTCTTCACTAAATATTAAAACTATTACTCAGTTTTAAATATTGAGGGTAGCTTGCTGGGCAGACTGTAGCTTGTGGCTGTGTGACCACTGTTGAATAGGTGTGTGGTTTCTAAGGTATATCCTTCAGATGTTGGGGTTGTTGGTACCAGGAGCAGAATGTTTGCTTATTACCTTTTAAATCTTAATTACCTTCTTTAAACAAGAACTACACTTTAAAAAATTAAAAGGCAGACTTTGTAGTTCTTCATTCATTTTTTTAACACTGTGGTGGAAGACCTGTTTCATAACCCATATAGAATCTCCACATTCCCATGCCAAGCTACCAGGAAAGGAGAGACAAGTGTGATCCTTTTTTCACTTTTCTCTTATATGAAAAAGCCAACAGCTCTGCCCTATCACAGCACTGTGAGTTCCTGAAGCAGGATTAAGTACCTAGAGTTGCAACCACAGTAGCTGCAAGGCAACAGCCTTCACTCTATGTCTGAGCAATCAGGCACAGACATTTGGGGTTACAACACTTCCTGTTGGAAGTGGGATTACCCCTGTGAACCATGCTCCCAATGTGTAGGTCTAGGACATGAACTCTCTGGAAGGATCATAACACATGCTTGATCTATCCTAATTTATGGCCCATAAATATGTGGCACACAAATGTCTATGAACCTGTGCTGTGGATCTTAATTGTGTTTGAGTGGGATGTCTTCCACAAACATCTTTTCTTCCTGGGGCATGTCTTTGGGCCCCACTTTCGTCTCTAAAACAAGACAAACGTTGCCCATGGTTGAGTGGTGGCTGCAGTGAAATCTGCAGTGCACACAGGCTGGGAAACGTTATGTGTTTTGAGTTGAAAGCTGCCTTTAATATTTCACCAGCTTTAAAAATTCATCCTAAGATGACAGCCTTAGTCTGCCTTGCACAGAGTCATTTACAGACTTCTGTACCCTAAACTGTTGTCATCTCTGTGCTAGAAAGACCTCTTGCATGTACCTCCATATTTAAAAGAAAGATGCTTCTTCTGTGAATTGTAAGAATAAAATTCTCAGCAGTTGGACATTGGCCTCCATATGAATTTAGTTTCAACCTTGTGCCTTTTCCAAGTGTGTGAGACTGGAAAAGCCCTTTTACAGAGAGGGGAGCCAGCATGGACAATGGTAGTGTCTAACAGCAGACACAGGAGTGAGTGTGAGAATAAGCTTAGTGCAGAAAATCCCTCTTGTAAAAGCTACTTCTGGTGCCTTTATACATCTGCTTCTACATATTCTTCAGAGGTCTGTAAGAGGCAATTCCAACTGACTGCCCTATGTGTATCAAATATATATGTACTGTATGGCAAGAGCTTTGGAGGGATGGAAAAAGCAAGTGCCTTCAACTGTGCAGGAGCACCCTTATCTTAGCTGTTTTTAATGAAGTAGATCATATCTCTGAAGGGAAGTAATCAGCTCTTGGCATGAAAAGGTCTGTGTGACCGGTCTGGAAGTAACCTAATTGTACCTAGTACTGCTTTGTAGGACAATTTATGTTGTTGGATCAAAAGAACCTCTCAAGAGAGTTCCAAGGCAAAAGGACTTAAAAATGAACAGCTCTCTGAAGCCCACAGACCATGTGTCAAACGTACCAGACTGCTGCTTGAGTGGGATTTTTCCAAGACTCTTGAGAGGTGGAGTGTTACTTAAGTATTTGTTTAGAAGAATGTGTAGTCTACTCATGCTGGAGAAATAGCCATGCCCTTTTACAGTGCTGCTATCAGTCCTGTTTACTTTAGTTAAGCTCATAAAATGACAGTCAAAGTTTATAGAGAAATTCATGGTTGAGGAGAGAATTAGAAGCCAAAGTTCAGCATGATCTTGCGATTTTATGTATTTAAAGTGTTTTGCAGCATCCTATGATCAGAGAGGCTTCAATGGGAATAGCTTGTTCTCCTGTTGGTGTATGTCATCCATCCAAGTATGGGATGCATGCAAACATGAGCAAAAGTGGCATAAAATATACTCCTTTAACTATGTTCCCGTGGTGTATTTTGTGGTTAACATTTGCTTAATTCTTTTGCTTTTGCAAAAGCCTTCCAGGAAGTGGACTGGGAATACAATTATAAGCAAGAACATGATTTTTCTAGAATCCAAGTCTTTTTGTCATTTAGTCATTCTCCAGTGTGACCAATCCATTTTGCAATCACCCTCTTTCCATGTGCATTAGATGCCTGTCAAGTGGAACTGGTCGTTTCTTGGTAGCTTGTGAAATGCCTGGGAGTTATCTGAGCCTAGGTGGACTCTGTGGATGGGGAGATAACTGGGCTGTTGCTGACAGATGCCAACCAAAGCAGCAACATATGTGGGGACAAAATTGCACTCCTGCTTAAAAATTTATGTTCTTGGGATAGTGTTAAGGCAGTTGGAGTAACATAGCAAAGTTGGACTTGGTCTGGCTACAGTGGGTACAACTCCCTTTGTGTCTCTGTGAAGCTCAAACTCCCTTTAAATCCTCGTCAGAGACGGGGGCTTGGGAGTCTCAGTCTAGACATCCATGCCACATCAGCATTACAGTTGTTTTGGTGCCTGAGAGACGGGGCACCTGTAAGGGTTAACTCAGGCTGTAAAGCACTGCCTAATTTTTACAGATGGTGTGAGTGCAAGAGTGAACCTCAGACTGGCTTGGCAGTGCACAGAGATAACTTTACATAATTCCCTGCAGATGTTGCTGCAGAATGGTTTTAATAATGAATTGTGAAGTCAAGCTAAACTCCAGCATAGAGGGAGAACTCAAAATAAATGCAGTGTTTTGTTCTGTGTTTCAAAAGCAAGTTTTCTGTGATGCTCTGGGTTGGGAAAGATGGTGGGGAACGAGACAAGAAATTTTTTTGCAGAAAACTAGGGCTATAATGGTGCAAACTAAGACCAATCTGTCTAATTTGTCTGCAAATCATGAATACCCGTGAACCTGAGAGGGAAGGAGTGGTGGTACCAAGCAGCAGTTGCCCTAATGCTTCTAATGAGGGGATGGTGCAGAGCAAGTACTTCATGATCAGCAGTGCAGAGTTCTGCAGTTCCTGGCTGTCACGCACAGGCTGTGTTGAGCTTGTCTGCCTTGCAGCCATTTTCTGCTAGGAGTCAATTCTTGCACTGTGCTGTAATTTCCTTTCTGTAGGGTTATGGCTTGGATGTACCATTATAATTTAGGTTTTGGTCTCATAAGGGATGTGCTGCCTCAACAGTGGTTTCTTAGCCACTCTGAGACTTTGCACATCTTGCTTGTGAGCACCCATTTGTGACTTCTCTGCTGCCAGTGGTGTTGCTGGAAGTTTCTCACTCTTCTCAGTTGTTGAGTCTGTTTAAGCAAAATGCATTTTTCTGTTGACATGCTATTTCAATGGGCTATGTTAAAGCCTTTCTTCTGTCCTTCTGAGAAGCAAGCTTGAAATGGAGGAAGAAAACTTCAGAGTGGGAGGCTGGTTTTCCCTGAACTTGGACAAATGCTGTGATTTCTCAGTAGCTGTGGAGGTTTCTCATTTATACATTACCCTTGCACAGAGTTTATAAGGAAATCTTTGGAAAGAAATTATAGCTCTTATGAGTTCTGTGGCGATTAGGAGCTTTAGTCTGAGTCATGTTTAGATGGATGGAGACTCAGCTACCCTATGGCCCCAAGCAAAAGATCTAAACTTGGCTCTGAGGCTAGCGAGCCAAACCAGAGGAGCTGTATTGTGAAATGGGCTAGCACGAGGTTGGTGTCAAGGAAGTGCAATCCAGCCCTCCAAAGATGGTTTTACCATGGTTTGAATTTGGCCCAAATGTACATTTTTAAGTGCAGGCAAGTGCTTTTTTGCGCTTGTGTTTAATTTCTTTCTGAGGAAGAGTTTACGTAAACTATTCCAGTCTAATTAATATCAGCTGGAAGCCAGCTTCTTACATTTTGTGGCTAATTGTAAGGGTATGTTAAACTGTGTTTGCTACCCGTGTCGATACGTTACTGGCAAAATAAGGAGCGACCATGAAGACGTGTTTTTGAAACGATCTGGCAGATCCTGCCTGTTCACTGCTGTGGGCTTCATGGCAGGAGAGTCCACCTCCTGCTGAGGGAGAATAACTAAATTTAAACTTTCCAACCATGAGCCTTGTGAAGCAAAGTTTCCAAACCTTTGCTGGGCCAGAAGATGGAAATCTATGTCTGAATTTGGAGAGTAAATAAATAGAGCTGCCTAGGAGCTGCCCAGGACTGAATTAGAAGTTGTTGCTTGGGGTACATTGTCTCCCAGACACATGCCCCAGGGAGGAAAGCATGGGTTTGTAGCTACTGTTCTCTGGTAAAATCTTCCATGACAGGATTTGGAATGAAGTTGGGTGACTTTTGGCACAAACACTTGAGCATTGTTTCAGCAGGGTGGTTTTTCTCTTGCAGACAGTTGCATGTAGCATGGCAGCAGAGCTCAGCAGACCTTCATTTCCCCCTCACTGGGCTAGGCTGTGGCATCCCAGCTGTGGGAGGGATGTGTGGCCACCTCACAGCTCACTGGTGTTGGTGCCCATGTCTTTACAGCCTGGGCTGGCACCTTTGCTCATCACAGGCAGGCTTCTGTGAAATTTGCTGTGTTTATGACAGCCATCAAAGTCTGTAAAGTGTTCTGAGGTGCATGTACATAAATAGCTGTTTTCCCAGCTCCCTTGGGGAAGCTGGAAGGGTGGTAATGGACAACGGTTTGCATGGTCTTGACAAAGCAGCTTATGTTTTCTGGGGAAACTGGGATATCACAGGAAACAACAGAGGTAGTTTGGTTACCTGTTAGACTCTTTATTTTCCTGTTGTCTTAACCCAGATCTTATCTGAATGGAGGAGAATCTAATTGTTCTCATATCTGAGAGCAGCAAGTTCTTGGGTGAGTGAGTCTATGTCAAAACCATTGTAGGATTAAATAAATCAGTGTAACCAAGCAAGAAAAGAGGCAAGGATGGTTATAGCTGGAATGCATTTAATCTGAAACCGGCATGCATATAATTTTATTCATCCATCCACAGATACAACCTAAAGGTTATATCCATATATATTGCTGAATACTTAACATTTTTGTTGATACTGGTTGAAACTTGGATATTCAGGTGGGAAGATAAATAACTGGTGCTTATGGCCTGAAGTCAGATTTCAGTTGGCTTTTCTCTTTTTATTTCTGTTCTATGCAGTACTTTCCAGCTTCCCAGGGTATTGAATTCAGGTCATGTTTGTTAAACACCAGCTGTGGTTACAAGTGCTCTAGAAGCACTTTTATATCCTGTTCTGAAATCTTTGCTCTTCTATGAATGTCTGCTGTTTCCCTCATTTGCCTTTTGTAGTACTTCACATTAGGATTTGGCAGTGTTTGTGCTGTTTCACATATGTGCACATGTACATATTTACACCTACAAAGTGTTTTGATACTGTAGATGTACATGTAGCAAGACCAGCTTGGAGAACTGAATTAGAGAACTTGAGTCAAAGTTGTCATGGATGGACTTGGAATTTCTTAAAATAAATTGGTAATTGCTTCATTGTCTTTTTCTAGCAAGCCTGCACACTACTACTGGGACAGGATCTGATAGAAATTGTATAAAAGCACAAAACCATTTCTTGTTATAGGAAGCTGCAGAATACCTCAAATATGCACCAGAACTGTTGACTCTGCCATATTCTCTGTAGCATTTTACTGTTCTTGTTCCTCTAAATGTTGACTGAGAAACTTCTTTTGCTTCTTTTTGTAGGTTGGTGGTTTGTGAGCACAGCAGAGGAGCAGGGATGGGTGCCTGCAACGTACCTGGAATCCCAGAATGGAACCAGAGATGACTCTGACATCAACACATCTAAATTTGGGGAAGGTATGGAAAGCTTTTTCTTACCAAGAGAAAATTGGTATTCACTTGCTTTATGCTTTTTTCTCTCAAGTGGGAGTTTCTAATTGGAAGAAGATGCATGGTAGAGCCACAGGTCATTGAAAGGAGTGAGATTTAGCTTTAATGGTTGCTTTTCATTAATTTCCTTTAAATTAATCTTTGAAACTAGTTTCACTGTTGTTTGCTATGGTCTATGGTTGCGTGGAAAGGTAATTTTATTTGGTATGGTCTCATTCTGTTAAAAGTGAGATGCCATTTGTCATGTATATGTATTTAGCTGCATTGCATTTTTTTTTTTTTAACTAAAGATGCTTAATTCAGGTTCCAAAATGGAATAGCTCAGCATCGCATGTTCCTCAGTTCCATTATGAAAGACTAACCACAGCTTAATGGGTTTCTCATGTAGCAACTGTGTACAAAGGACACTTTTATTATGATTTGCTCCATTCTAGTGAATCTATTGCTCAATCTAGGTGCTCCTGATGTGACACTTACGTAAAATGTATGTGGAAACTCACCTGACCTTTCCTTAGCACAAGCAGGAGGCTTAGAGAGGTGTTGGGGTGACCATCTGCCCATTAATGGCACTCGGGCAAAACAGGGCTTTGTGCTGGGCTCCAAGGGTGACATCTGCAGCTTATTGAAATCTTTGTCTCTGTAACTCATTTTTCCCTGCTCAAGTCTACCCATATCCTGCTTTAGAGACAGACTGGCTGTAGACTGGTAGGCCAGGAACCAGTCTGGTATGATGCAACATCTTAGTGGATGCAAAAGCAGTTAGTAAAGTTTCCCTTGTTGTTAAAGAACAAAACTTTACTGCTCTGGTCTGCAAGCACTGAAGAATGCCTTGTCTGTTGGTCTGTAGCTTCCTCCTATTTCCTGACTCTTAAATATGGTGCGTGCTTGACAGCCTTATTGCTTAAACTGCTTTCATTCCAAGCTCTCCTCCTCTTTCATGTTGCCCTCTGGAGTGTATTCTGCACAGGGATGCTGCCACACAGCAGTCTGTCCTGGGTAATGGAAAATCCATCAAATATTCCTTATCTCCTTCCTCACAGTCCCTTTTAATCCATTACACTGCTCTCTTCATCTATGGTCAGCATACTTGCTCCTTGCCTTAGTCCAAATTCAAATATGCTGAAACATGAGACTGCCCTTCCCTTTCTGCTCACTTCCATCTCAGTGACAGATCTAATTGCATAACCTCTGCAGCTGCTTTGTGTCCCAGCTTTTGCTTGCTTTTTAGTAACTTTGGTTTATGTTATTAACCATCTAAGCTGAGACTTCCTATATTCTTTATTTCTTCCCCTCCAGTTCTTCTTTACTTGGGCTGTTCTTCTCTATATAATTATTTCATAAGAGAGGAAATAATGACTTGGATTCACTGTCCTTAAAAAGGTGTCTCAAAGTGACTGTACTTAGAAAACTTGCCAGCTCTCTCTGGGTAGGCAGGAGAAAGGAGCTCTGATGGAACCAAGGAGGAAGGCACTTTCAGTGCATTAAGTACCTTAGCCCCAGAATTTAGAGCTCACAAAAGTTTCAGAGTGACTCCAACAGACATTGACTTCCTGCAGCTGTGCAATCTCTGCTCTCCCAATTTTGAAAGAGCAGAAATATTGATATTGGGAGCTTTGTGCATCAGCCCCTTGTCCCTCCCCATTTGAACAGTCCTGGAACAAGTCCATAAGCCAGGCAAACCTAGAACTCTGCTCTGCTGTGCAGGCC
This sequence comes from Pycnonotus jocosus, assembly GCA_013400435.1. Lineage (NCBI taxonomy): Eukaryota > Metazoa > Chordata > Aves > Passeriformes > Pycnonotidae > Pycnonotus > Pycnonotus jocosus. The sequence continues at coordinate 389,153 of VWYP01004757.1, forward strand.
TAGTAAAGATAGGAGGGTGCTGAACACATCTTGCTAATAATTCTGCCTCTACATAGCAGTAATATTTCCATGTGTCTTTTTAAATAGTCTGTTCCCTGAGAAAAACAAAAGTGTTTCCTCTCTGCACCTGAGCTTGCACAACAAGCTCTGGATGAACGCAGAGAGCTGATTGTTATCCAGGCCTGTGTTTAGACCAACACATCTTGCAAGGCTTGGAAAACAGAATGCAATCTAAAAAAAGTTTAACAGTTACAGGAGCTGATAAAGTAAATGTGTTAAAATAATGTCTGGAAAGGTGTCGACACTTGTTAATAAACAACCTTTCTGATGATTGTGGCATGACCAACCAAGTCCAAGTCTGGGCAAAATGGCAAAATTTTGTATTTTTAAGGAGGTAAAAACCCTGCCTCATACAAAAGCATCATTGTGTCATAAAAGGGCTATCACTGGGGATGGACAGATGTTGAGAGGACACAATGTGGTGGATCTGCGTGACCCACTGTTCTCAAGGAGTGTTCCTGAATGTCTAAATCCTCCCAACGCCCAGTGTGAGAAGGAGGAAGCTGACAGTTCTGTGTTGACACCTTAAGCTGATTTCTACCCCTTCTGCACCCCTCCATCCTGCAAGCCTTTACATTCAGCATTTCATTTCTTCCTTTCTTGTATAGAAACCTCCTAACACAGGCAGCCTTATTGCAATTTAACTTCTCTCTCTGCTATAATCTGTGTGTCTAGTGAGGTGTCCTGTGTTGTCTCTTGTGTAGCATGTGTGTAACTGGCAGTCTAATGTCCTGTTGATTTGGGGAGAGTCACCAGGTTAAATCTGCTCATCTTTTGTCCCTCCAAGGGCTTCCAAGAGGATCACTGATTTCTGTGAGCCAAAACCACAGCTATCTATGATCTTGAGATTTGGCTCATCTGAAAATTTGTGGTTGGTTTTTAACCAATATGGGATCAAATGGGAAGTACAGAGTACCACAGACTAGATAATGTACCTGTTCAATAACATTCACCACACCTCTACTTACAGTGGCATGGAAAGGTTTGGGCCTTACAGCAAAGGAGAAATTGAGGAGAGTGAGCTGGTTGTAAAAGTCTGGTCTAAGTCCCTGACAGATATAAAGCACAAAAAACCAAAAGCCACTCTTCAGTGAAGTTTTGGGGTTTTTTTTCTTGTTCAGCTAAGGATTTCCCAAGCAAATAATTTTGCTGTACCTGATTGTCTACAGAACACAGTTCTAGAAGACAATAGTGTCTACTCCATTATAAGGGTATAATCCCTAAACAAGTGCACATACACAGAATTGAATTATTATAAATGATGTGATATCAAAGTTTATGAACAGCTTTCCAGCACCACTGGTAAAATGATTGTGTTTTTACTTCAGCTATCACTACCTTGCAATATGTTACATTGCTTTGCAGCAGCACCAAACACCTTTGCAGTAGTTGCCAAATTGGGATGGAAGCCCTTGAATGGAAAAAATGAAAGTGTTTGTCAGTATTTCTGTGCCATTCTAATGGTTCCAGTGTCTTTCACACCTGTACAGCCAGAAGAAGAATCTGACTGGAGATCTAAGTATGTGATCCAGAATACAAGTGGTGTCCTCTGTGCACAGCTGCTCCTGCTATTTCCATAAGTGTCTTGTCTTTATTTATACTTTAAGCATAAGTTATTGTTTGAGTATGTAACTAACATTCAGTCCTGGCTTGTTAGCTTCTTGAGCCTGCTCAATAATTGCAAGGTTAGGTTTTTTCCTCATATCATAATCTGTATATTAGAAGTTTTGATCATGAGAACCAGCTGTGGAATGAAGGCAAGTCATATCTTGCAAGCACATCAGACAATTTCCACTTGGGTTCAGTTCCTGAGTGCTGCTGTTATGAGGTAACTTACATAAGAGTTTGAGGGTTTGTTTATAGTGTGATAATTTTTCTTAGAGAGGTTTAGGGCCCTGTTGGGTTTGATGTCATATGTAATAGACTGAATTCCCCAAAGATCAGGCAGCTGAATTAGGAGATGCAACAGCAGTGATGATGTGTTCTGCCACTGCACTCTCCTGGGACAAGTTGTCTTCAGTTGTGCAGCTTGTTTTGGAGTGTGTTTTTGATTTTTTTTTTTTTGTTCTAATTACTATTTTTTAAGAAAAGCCAATAGCAAGAGTGGCAATTTGTGACAGTTCTGGATGGCTCACATCGCTCAAGCTCAAGAAGTTAACTTGTTCCACTGTACTGTATAAACTAAAACAGAACACCTGCACCCCACCTAACCCATTCCCACTAACACAACTAGTGCTCGTAAATACCATATTTTGTTTTTATTCCTCACCCTCCCATCATTTTTTTTCTTTTTTTTCCCTTTGTTTTGTTTCCATCCATGTTCCAAACTAGTTTCTAAGCGACGCAAGGCTCACCTGAGGCGCCTGGACCGGCGATGGACGCTGGGCGGGATAGTCAACAGGCAGCAGAGTCGAGGTGAATTCACTGCTCCTCTGGCACCAGCCACTCAGGGGGCACCAAAAGCCACGCTGCAACTTCAGCTGTTGTGTTGGCACCTTCATCTTTGGCACTTTGATAGTGAGGGGCCAAAGCTCCGGAGTTCAGATGTTGATTTTGTACATGACAGCCTGAGGGTATCTTGGAGCCAGGATTAAGCACTCCAGGAGCTGGAGGCTGGTAACCAAGGCTAGCTCTGCAGTCTGACTCTTTGTGCTGTTGGGGAAGCTCACATCTGTTGTGTTTTAACTTGGGCATATTTGTGCTCAAGTCTTTCCTGCCTCAGTAAGGACAAGTAATAATACTTTCAGGGCTATTAAAATTAATTGAATGACAAAAAGCCGTGGTCCGAGATGTGTGCACTGGAAAAGTGTGTGGAAGATGAAAATCATTTGATTTGCAGTCCCCTCTCTTCCTTGCAAGCAGTGCTTCATACTGAAGAGAGACTTGAGAACTTTTGGGAGTTTTTGTCATCATTCTTAGGTGTTCGAAATGCCACCACTAGCAGCATTTTAGCTGGTTTGATTTGTGTTCTTTTAGCTTTTGCTGGTCTAACAGTGAGCATGGCAGGGTAGGGGGAGCACCTTGTGTTTGGGCAAAGCTGTGATTGGTAAAGTCTGAGAAATACCAAGTATTTCTTAAAAGCAGGTGAATCATCTTTCCCAAAGCAAAGGTATCTCTGTCTATCTCCTGCTCCACTTGCAAGATCATCCAGATGTGTTTGTTGCACTTCAAAAAACAAAGGGGAGACAAAGCACCATTTGCACCCCTGTAACTTTCAGACAGCCTTACTGAGGGAATGGATCCAAATGCAGGCACAAGAGATGATTCCCAGTTGAAAAGGTGCCTTTTCCTGTTAAGGAGGGAATGTATTTTTAAAGGGGCAAATTTACCTTCTGGATTTGATGATGGTACTATGTGCAGACACCTGTGTCTCAAGCACCCCCAGCTTTTCAGTGACCCTTTAACTTTGTTTCAAATTATTACTGAGGAAACAAAAGCAACAAGAGCTGTGGTCTTCCTTCTGTAGCTTGACCCTGCAGCAACTGGAACTACCTTCAGAAGACAATGTCTTGCTTCTCAGCCACCAAATGCACTCTGAAGGCACCAAAAACCCCTCATAGGCACACATACTGTCTTGGAAGAAGAAAAAAAAAAAAAATCTGCTTATTTCTATGCTCCAACAGTTTGGGAGCTACTTATTTTGCTTTGTCAAACTCTGCCAGATGCTTCCTGGCAATTTAACTGGGAGACTTTATGGGAATCAGTTTTCTAAACAATTTATTTACTGGTGAAAACAAATGCATTCTTTCATATTCATACAGTATTGCAAGCAGAGCTGCATAAAATATTAAGACTGCATAACCAGTCCCTTAGCAGTCAGCTGGTAAGACTCAAGGACCTAAGCTGCACTCCCAAGTTTTCCCTCCTGCATTCTGGTGCCCACCAACTCTGTGCATCTTCTCCAGAGCTGCCCTCTGGCCAGTGTTAGTGTTCCCCAGTACAGGCTCCCCTGATCTCTTCCACCCTTGCCTTTTTCTTGCTTCATTACAGTTTCTTCCCTATTTTAGGCCCAAGCAGGGCTGGGGTTTTGAGGGTGTTGGAGAATATGTGCTTTATCTGAAACTGAATCTTGGCACTTGAGCTTGGCACAAACTTCAACAATCTATGATCCTGTCCAAGGTTTGGGGCATCCTCTGTGGCTGAGCTGCTTCTATAAGGTCTCTCCAATGTATTTCAGCCACAGCTAGCCAGGCTGGCTAAAAATAAGCTGTTTAATGTCATCAGAAATGATAGGTTAGGGAACACTTACAATAGCAGGCTTATTGGAAGTAAAGAAAATGACTTGAATAAATGGGCACAAGTTGGAGACAGTGGCTTCATGATCTGGCAGAGCTGCAGCCTGTACAGACATGTACAACTTCCAAACTGCAGTTGTTGAAAGTAGGAGTCTCTCTGGGTGTCCAGCCTGCTGTTCTCTAATAGAGCACAGTTTATATGAGGTCAGGAGAGATTCTCTCCCATCTTCCCCTCCCATCCCAGCCCAGAAGATTTCTAACAAGGCCAAATTTGGGTGGATTTGCACTGAAATGACAGAATGCATGAAGTGTACACATGCACCCCCCTGCCAACCTTCAAGTCCTTGCTCCAAAGCACAGAAGAACTCAAGTTGTTCAAACAGGAGGTTGCCAGAATTGTTCAAAACAAGCAGAACAGCTTCCCCTTCCCCACTTGGCCTCTTCCTTGGAAACGAACTCAATTAAACATTTTGGCTGAAATTCTTCCCACCCAGCAATATTTTGCTTGAAATAGTCCTTGCTGCTGGAGGGGTGAGCTCCAGGAGTTCACTGGAGTTTAAGAGCAAGTTGTAAAGGATGTCTCCCTTTGTATTTATGCTTGGGTGCCACTAATAAGCATTTTTATCAGTTAGGCCTGTGACAGAATCACTTTAAGGACAGAACCAAAGGAAATAAGCATTGTTTCTGAAGGGCAGAATTTTCTAAGTGACTTGAATATTAAAAACACTGAGAAGGCCTAAGTGCAGAAGGGAGGAGTGTTTACTTCCTTCTTAGACTGCCTGACGGGGGAGAATTATTAGGGGTAGTGTATGGCTTATTTATTTCTAACCCTTTCCAAAGCCTTTTGAAGAGTCTAGGCATCGCTGACCTCCAGATATTTGGAAGCAATGTTACTGGGTCTTGTGAATAAGAAACATGGAAGACAAATTGTTGAATATCATGGTAGTGCTCCTTTTTTAAACCTGAAAATAAATCTGCAAAGGGAACAGCTGTAGTCTGTTTCTACAAAGAGAAACAGATGACTTTTGTTGCTGAACTTTTCTCTTTAAAATGGTCTGTGGTGTGCCCAGATCTAAGAGATTACATTGGTTTATGTTTCTTATGTAGCTGCAAAGCTTGTGGGTTTTTTTAATGTTAAATGTGGTACATTTTCTAAACTTTTTCCTATACATTTTGGAACTCCAGTAATACAAATATGGGTTGTGAGGACAAGCCTGAAAGTTTGTAGTTTTCATCAGACTTGACACTTGCTAGACCTGCAAGCTGCAGAGTTCTTGTTTTGTATAGGGTTAAAATTGTAATTCTACACATGCATTTATTTGGAACTTCCCCTGGAAGGGAATTTAGGATTATTTACAGACTAATTTAATGAAAAGTCATTTGTGCTTTTACAGTTTGATTGCTAAAATTGGGATGTTACATGCCTGTCTTCTAAGCCAGATATCTGACCTAAGTTATTGCTGCTTTGGTTTTGTGCCCAGTGCTTTCAACTGGAGCTGTTACAATGCAGGAAAGCACTTGAAAGTTATTCATACCAACAATATAGTGGCATATGGGCCTAATTGCTGCTAAATGAGCCAGTTATGTAGGAGTAGCTCCTAGCACAAAGAATAAGCTATTCATTGAAAGAGTTAAAGTTAGAACTTCCCACTGCTTGCCTATCTTAGGGAGAGAGGGAGCATGATGGAGAAAGGTAGTGTGTAGAGGGAAGGCAGACAGGTAACCCAGTGGTCTCAATACTTGAACCTCATCCTGGGCTGGTCTTAATACTGGAACCCCATGACCTAGCCCAGGTGGGTGGTTTTGCAGGCAGTTTTGTAGCTGTAGAAAGAGCACTTGATCAGTACTGGTAGTCCAGCCTGGCTGATGTACTTGTGCATTCTTACCCTTTCCTGCATCTCACCAGAGCTGCTCTGCCCTCTTTGGCAGCCCTCTCCATGGGACTTCTCCCTTTGTTTTCACTCTTCCTTGCTTGTGCTTGATGGTGATAAAGTGTTTGTCAATCACAGCAGCAGGCTGTGAGTGACATTGCTGTGCTAAATCAAGCCAGCACAGAGCAGCTTCAGACTTAGTTTGTTCTCTCTTTTGGTTGGGTTTCTTTTTCTTTACTTTTTCTTTTTTATTTTTTTTTACTCTGTTCTCCAAGGAAAGTAGTGTAAATGCTTAGTGCCCTTGCTTGATTGAAGTAAGAGCATGCGCAATACAAAGCTGTTTAGAAGAAATGCCATTATTATTCTTTTCTATCTGTTGGTGTATGGTTTTCTGTTATTTTAAACAAAACAAAACAAAAAAAGGCAGGGAGGGGAAGAGGGACGAAGGTTGAAGCGCTTCTGTCTGCAGATGAACACATTTTATAACTGTGGACAGTCATTCTCTCTCTGCATATTTAGGCAAGTAAAACAAAGTCCATGTTGAATTAATGCATCTCTTTCTGGAACAGCAAGACTTTTTCCAGAAGCAGGCCTGACAAAGGGCGGGGGTGGAGCGGAGGAGTGGGGGAGGGCAAACACAGACTGCTGACAGAGGGGAAAGTATTTTGAAAGAAAATTCTTCTGTGGTTTGGAAGATGTAGGCTTGGGGCTGTTGCATTTTGCTGAGAAATCATTAATTGGCTAATTTCTAGCCCAGTTCCCCCCTATCCCTACCCCTACCAGCATATCAAACCAGGATGGGGTCACAGAAAGTTGGGGGCATGTACAAGCACCAGCTGAGCAAAGGAAATTACTCCCTTATTTGGTTGGCTCCTGAAGTGCTGCTGATAACTTACAAAATAGAGGTGAAGGAGAGGAATGGGAAATGGGGTGCTCAGAACTTGGAAGCAGAAATGTCTGAGCACTGGCTGTTTGCCTGGGAAAGATGAGAGTGATTGTGCAGGGCTGGAAACGTGCATGGTATTTTAGCTGCTTAAAGGCAAGGCTCCTGTCCCAAATAGTTTACAGCCTAAACAAAGAGGAGATCTGTGCATCAAAGGAACGTGGGCAAGTGGCAATTTGGCATGAGTCTTACTGCAACCAAAGGGGTTTTCACAGTGTAAAATGATCCTTATTCAGTATTTTTAAAAGCTTTTAGAGAAGGGCTAAAACTAAGATTGTTTGGTAAGGCAGGAAATCGGGGTAGGTAAGGCTTATTTTAGGAAGGATTTGAGAGCTTCAGGTTATTTGATACTATCGAGGAAGGAGCCTGCTCGGGTTGATGAGGCATCATCTGAAAGGCATGAGGCTGAGTGGGAAGAGATCACAGAATTTGAAGGAGTGGGAAATCCATATGAACATGTGAGCGTGTGTAGTAGGGGCATTAAAGCAAGGCACGGCACACAGGCTTGAAAATTCAAGATGAAACAAGTGAATTGGGAATGCACTTGGTGGGAGTCTGGTTGGAATGCCCCAGTAGTGCTATGCCAAGAGCCTTCTGCAAGAGCAGCATGTGCTGAGAGGCTGGGAAGGGAGCAAAGCAGGCAGGAGGTGGCTGTAGTGGCCATGCAAAAGAGTCATTGAAGGGCCAGTGAGGAGCAGCAATGGTGGAGGACCTTGAAAATGTCAGGGCAAGTCTGTCACCTTGGTGTATGAAATAATCAGTGCCAAGGGAATTGGGAAGATAGACTAAGGGAGATTTGGAAAGAGCTACTGAAGCTCTGTGTTACAACTCGAGCTGTAAAACCATAGGTCTGCTTTCCTTGACCTGACATTAAGTATAAATCCAGACAGCCAGAGGAGGGACCAAGTTGCCTTTTCAAGACACCTCATAACTTCAGTGTAGAGTGTGTGTGCACAGTCACACATGCAAAATATGGAATTCTGACAGATGGGATTGGAGGAGCCTCACAGGCTGTCAAGTTCAGTGTCTTGCTTTGTCAGCAAGGTAGGTACAATTTCTTCAGGAGGGAATGGAGCTTCATCATAGCTGTCCTGAGGTTTTTTCCTGTGGGAAAGGTGTCCTAACAGGTCACCTGGAATAGAAAATGCCATAACCAATGCTTAAAAATTCTTCTGAGATTCCTCTTTTACTACTTGACAGAAATACATCCAGTGAAACAAAAGAAAACTTATTTGGAAATAGGTTGTTTAAAGGGAATGTGTTGGAATGTACTACAATGCTCACTATATATAGGCTGCAACCCTACATAAAAGGAAAAAAACACAAAACACGGTTGTCAAGGTCTGCAATTATCAAAAAATAATTGTCATTGACATCAAGTCCTCCTAAAATTTAAGAAGTCAAATGTATCATCCCTCATTTTTCTGCAGCAGGATGATGTATCACAGCCAGTGAACAGGCTGGGCAAGACAGAAGAAATATTTCAGTCCTCGTTACACTGTGACTGCTGAGGTGACCTATGCTACTTGATGAGTATTGCCAAGGTGGCTACAGGTCATCTTGCTCTGCTGTAAATCATATGATGGTTTAATAGCTGTATTATAAATTCTTTTTATGTGAAAAGTTACACTTCATTAAGCTGCATCTTAAAATGGATGGGACAAGAAATATGGCCATGCTTAAACTGCCCTAGCCAGGTTTTTAGATCAAGTTTTATATGGGTTGCTTTGACTCTGCTCTGCATTCAAAAAGTGGTTTTAAAGTGGCTTTTTAGTTTTAGAGCTATTGTTGTTTATGTATAGAAAAGGCCTCAGCTTGGCAAAACACTGTGGTATTGCAGAAGGAACACAAAATGCTTGTATTCTTGTTTTGGTTGGTTTTTTGGTTTTCTTTCCTTTTTTGTTTTTGTCCTCTTCTAGTGATTACAGAAGAACATTAGATGTTAATGACTTGTGAAAAAGTGATCCATAACACTCAAATACCTGTGATTTCCTTGTACCAGGTCTGTTATGTACATCTGCATAGACCCTGTGGTGTATGTGGCTGGAATGCAGGGCACTGTACAGCTCAGATCCTTTGTCCTGTATATGTGCCCAGCTGAACAGCTGTACCTGTGCTACATTTTCTGGGGGAGGGTCTTTGTTGCTGGAAGAAGCCCTCTCTGTAGTATTGTGGGCTGTTCCAAGGACACAGGTGCTGTTCTCTGCTGTCCATGCTGTTTTCCCAGTGATCCACCAAGATCTGTCCCTATATTTTGGTCCCAATTCTCTACTGTATTTGTTCAGGAGATTTTAGGTAGAACCAGAGCAAAATAGAAGCTTGCCTTCCTTTGGGAAAGAGGAGAGGAAAGAGGAGAAAGATACATTAATAGGGAATTGAGGCTTTGGAATAAGTAGTGGACTGAGCACTGGGTTGCCACAGTGTCTGGGAGGGCTGGGCAAGAGCTACAGCAGCAAGGTATGAGCTGGGTGGTTGAAATAGTGCAAAATTCTGGTTGTGCATATTTTAAATAGTGTCTGTGCCTGGGGAGGAGAGAGAATGACACATCCTAATCCTTTCCTTCCAACCTAAGTAGGCTGCAGTTGGATAATGCATGATGTGACAGATGTGTGTTGTAGCTCTTTGCCAAAAGGGCTTTGCTTCTTCCTGCATGCCTTGTTGGGATTTACTGGGGCAGCTCAAAATCCAGGCAGGAACCTCCTTCAGCTCAGCTGGGAAAGGTGTCTTTGGCCTGCAAATTAGTGGCAAGGAAATGGGAATGAAGTTGGCTAATTGAGCAATTAATAGCTCTCTGGATCTCACTCCCTAAGAACAGAGCTGCCTTCTTGCCATTTTTATCTAGAAGAGGGTAGGACTTGCATCCCTTTGTTTCTAAATGCAGACTTTCAGCTGGTGGATGTGGTGTATGTGCTTTGTAGCATGTAGTAAAGTTTATTCTGCCCACTTGACCTCAACACTGAGGTTGATGTAACAGAAGCTGCAGCTGGGGAATACAAATTATCCTTTTGTTTGTCTTTTTATTTTTTTTTTTTTCCCCTGGTAATTCTTAAGTCAAATTTTAATGAACCAAAATTATATGCTTTTGTATTCTCTGTAGATCTGGGTATATATCTTCAGTAGTAGGTCTGGGATGGTTTGCTGACTTCTGTTTTATACTATTGCCTGTCACAGAAGCTGAACGAAACCAGCATGATATATCAGATTTGTCAGTGTAACTCAGAGCAGTGTCATTCTGCAGTCTGATGCTCTGCTGATTCTCTCATGAAACCATTTATCTATGTTAAGTCTTTACAGTAACTTTACATATCTGTCATGAAGTGTCAAGTATCTTCTCTTAAAGACTTTTGAATAATAATCTGATATGTTGAATACTCTTATCAGTCCTCTTCAGTGACATATCCGCTGAGAGCTCCCCTGCCTGCTTTGCTCCCTTACCAGCCTTTCAGCAAACTTTGGTTTATACAAAGTGTCCACTGGCTAGAGATAATATTTGAGAAACAAAACAGGATTTACACTTTGATTACAAGGGGGCCCATATCTCCAGAATACTGTTTAAGTTACAAACCTCCTGTATATTTGTGGTATCTCCTGCAGCATTGACAGAAACCAAACGTGTGAAATCTTGGATATATAATTTTTTGCTGTCAAAGTACTTTGCAAGGGGAAATTGTAATGGTGGCTTCCTGGCTTTTATCTCTAGGCTTAAAAATAGAGCTGCTAAACAAAAACATTGTGGGACCTTCTTTTCTAGAGTTGATTTTTAACACTTTTGATTGTCTTGCTTCATGGGAGATCCTTTTTCTATCTCTTCCCTCCCTATTTCCATGCACCTTTTTTTTTTTTTTTTTTAATTTCTTCAAAAAAAGTATAGGGAGGAGTCACCTAAAGGGCCTTTCTCTCAAAAAGCAATAGTCTATAATTGAAAACAGGACTGAAGATGTAAGCAGTGAGGGTGCTCATGGACAGAATGAGACTGTGGCACTTCAGAAGAACCTTACTGTTTCTCCTGAGTGATCAACCTCCAGTGCTGTTGGTTTTGGTGGGTGACCACCATCTCCATTCCTCACACAGAAGTTTAGAAGTTGTGTTGAAGGCTAGGAATGAGCACCCTGTGCATGGTTATCTGCAGAAGAAGGGAAGCCACATCCCTGAGGAGTAAGACCACTCTGCCCAGCAAGAGGAGCCAAATAGCTGGCTTTAGCTGAAGCAGAGCCTGGTGTTTGTGTGGAGGAAAAATAGAATAAACACAGCAATTTCTGTGGGAGTTGTAGTGCCAAGGGCAACCTCTGACAGCCTGGGTTATAAAGCAACTTTGGTATGGGGGAAAGAAAAAAGAGGGCCTTCTTCCAAGACTCAGCAAATATATGCTTAGCTCAGTATTAATGTCCTAGAAACATCCCTGGAAGTGTCTGAGACAACATGTATCTGGACAGAGCAGCTCTGAACTTTCCCTTGGCCCTTACAGCGATAAGATCTAGCTGCCCAGGGGTATTCTGCAGTTCAGTTTAGTGCTTTGCATGCAATGGAAGCCAGACATGGAGCTCCTTCTGCAGCAGACTTGAAAATAGAGGAAAAATTAGTCCAATTCTACCACTCGGAGCAGAAAGCTAGCTAGGAAAACTGTCCTGTCCTGTGGCTTGGAAGCTGGGATTTCAGGTTTCATATGTCACACCCCATCTTGTAGTGGAGTATTTCTGTGGGGAAGGTGTCATATGCTGATGGTGCTAATTAAAAACTAGCTGGAATTTCTTACCCGTGATAAGCCAATCAAGCAGCCCTCCTAGGGGAGAGCAGCAGAGAATCTTTCCCTCTTGGTAGCAAAGGTTTTGACAGATTTTGTCCCATCAGAATCAGCAGGATCCAAATGTGACCAGCCAGGAGAACTTTACTTCAGATATGTAGCTTTGCTGAATTCGCTGCCATCAGATGCTCTATCAACATTATTTTCCCTTTTCTGAGGTATTATTTCTTACTTTGTCTCAGTAAGGACTTTAGTTTATTTTTCTTTAAAGTTTCCATGCTTCACCCAGCAACAAAATGCAGCTGAGCCACAAAACCAAACAGCTGCTTGGATCTGTTTTTACTCTCTTAGAGTGCTCGCTTCAGGCTGCTGCAACCTTTTCATAACTCCTTTGTTCTGCAGTGGTCAGGAGCTTTGGATTCACTTCATTTCCTGCCCATTCCTCTGCACTGACAGCTCTCCATTTGTTCTTTCCCTGCCTTTTTGTGACTGCTGGTAGAAAGTGCTAGGAAGGCTGGCTGGGGTGCACTTAATTGCTTGCCTTCCCTGCCTTTAATCTAGCTGCAGAAACTCATGCTGTCACATGCACCGTAGTTTGGGTTGAGGAGAGGGGTTTTGTGACATTTTCCATGTCTGCTACTCCAGAGGAAGGATGGTAGTTCAAGTTTTCAATGGCAGGTGTAATTTTTCAAGCTCCATAGGGAAAGGTTGACCTTGTGTGTGATGGGAATGCTGCAGTAAATGACTCCTGGGTAGGTGGAAGAAGATGTTGACAAGTGTCTGTTCTGCTCTGCTTCTTGGCTTGCTCTCAGCAAGTCTGCTTGAAACCTCTGCCTAGCTGGGAAGGGGATAGATGCTGGAGATGAATGGGGAGGCTAAGTTTTTGGCTCAAACACCATACTTGAAATCTAGTCTATGCTTTTGAAGCGTGTTGTCTTAGTTCTGGCCCTCCTTCACCAGTGTCACACGTGCATTTCTCTGAAGTGAGGCTGAGCAAAAGTATGTTTGTAAAACACTTCACAACCCATGGATGCAAATGCTGTATCATCTCCTGTAATACGCAGACCTCTTGGGTTTTTGTCACTTTTTTTTAACGTTTCAAGCTCGTTGCTGTAGACCTATGCTGCTTGGGAGGTGCAAGGAGAGAAGCGTGCTGGGCCAGCCCCTCCGGGCTGGGATCTGTGTCCCTGTGGGCAGGCAGCGCTCGGGTTTCAGTAACACGATGCTCCGCGCAGCCATGTGCGTGTGCAAAGAGCCAACTGGCTGCAGCTCCCGCGGTGATGCTCGGCTGATTTGGCAGCCGGATTGATTCTGTCAAGTTACAGTATGGGAGTTAAGTCCAGCTTCAAATCCTCTCCCTTACCCGCTCGAGGAACTTGGACAGGGGGAGGGAGGAAGGCGGGAAGAAGCCGGGGGGAGCTCTCTGGGGACTTTGTGTCATTATTGGCATGGAAACATTTTGTGATTATCAGCAGCAGGGTAGTGGCAAGGGGCTGATTATCTGTCATGTCGTCAGCATAAATAACCAGTGGGCCCCTGAGCAGGGCTCCGCCTTTTGTAATGGCTTCACGTAATCGCTGCAGAGCAGTTTAAAAGCAAGCAGTGCTGAAAAACAGCTGGGCTGATCCTGACCCTAACTGATGTTGCCTTTTCTCCCCTCACCAGAAGAGAAATATGTCACCATCCAGCCGTACGCCAGCCAGGGGAAGGATGAGATTGGGTTCGAAAAAGGGGTCACCGTGGAGGTCATCCAAAAGAACCTGGAAGGATGGTGGTACATCAGGTAAAGGAGCCGTGCAACCCGCAGAAACTGTGACAATGAGCTTTGCTGGTCAATCACTGAGTGTTAGCGTTTAAATCATTCTGCAGCTGGACAGGGAAGTCCAAATTGTTCATAATGCCTCTTGAAGAAATGTAAAGAAAAGTCTGAGGCGATACAATGGTGACTGAAGTAACACTACAGTGCCTGCAAAGGCTGTGGACCATTCCAGTGAGGAAATGCCTTAACTTGCAGTTTTAGAGGGTTTTTTTTTCTTGCTTCAAGTTAAAAGCCCATATCTGAGTTAAGACCTGTGAGACTTAACAAGGCTTTCTGTTGTATATAATTTTAATGTGTTTCCAGTATAAGAGTAATTCTGCAACCTATTTAAATCTATTTATAGCAATGCTCGAGCTGTTTGGGGCAGATAGTGCCACTTTCAGGGATACAAGATCAGTTTGCTGGCTACAGCCCTTTTGCAAGCTTAGCAATGGCTTCAATTAATTTGCTTTGATTTTTGTCTGTCCACATTAGATATTCCTAATGTAGAGGGATTGCATTCCAAGGGCAGGTGAAAATTGTGTATCAAATTTTGTTATGTAGTTGGAACAGCTGTCCTGGCAGAGAGTTTTGACATAAGAATCTCCTTTGTAAACGCTTCTGGGGAGACTGTAGGTTAGATATTGTCTCAGTGATGTAGGGTGTCAGGATGAGCACTTCATGAGAGCTTTCTTCATTTAGGTTCACACAGCATTTAGGTTTTAGTGCTCTTTTGTGGTTCTGTTCCTTGTCTTATATCTGTGAACCTGTCAGAGCTGTGACATCCTATTTCTCCTCAAACAAGATGTGATACAACAGGTAGCTTAAAATGGAGGTTTATCTCTCAGCAGTGCAGAACATCTCATATAGTCATCTTTTTCAGTTCAACCTATAATTATAGTGATTGTTTTCCTCTTTCCCTCCCTAAGTTATAACTTGCTTTTGTTTGAATGCTGCTTAATTTTTTGGCTCTGAATGAGGACTGTGAAAATGCTGACTGAGGCAATGTTGTTGTTTTTCTTGATTTCCCTTACTTAGAAGAAAAAAATATCAGTTTTCTATCTAATGATCCCATGGAGCAAATAAGCTAATAAAGATAGCAGAGGAGCCAGGAAGGCACTCTAGATAGGAGGAACTCAAAAATGCCTGGGTTTGGTCAGGTTACATTTTTTTCTCTGTTAATCATCTACAGAAGTGGAATCCAAACTTCTGGATTGGGGAATTGAGCTAATTTTTTTTTTTTTTTCCCTGAGGGGAGAACCATTGCAAGATAGCTCTGGTTTATTTTTTTTATTTTCTTTCTGCAATGTAGCCTGGTTACTACTGTAGGTTTCCCTTTGCCATATTAATACTCCTACAATTAGTTGAAATTTTTTTCCCTCTTTTTCTCTCACTCTCCTTTGAGTCAACCCAAAAGACACATTTTTCTACACCAGGAGTGCCTTCTGGAGCATGAGGACACTTGTTGCAGTGCTCTCCATGGCATCTTCATCCATGGCAATCTGCTGGAAGGACAGGGGATGCCTCACTTAGTCCCCAGATAGTTGGGGACTGCAGCATGTGCTTGGCTTTTTTGGAAGAGGCATTTTGGTTTGAGAAATCCCTCTTCTTGTTGGAAGATGTTACATGCTCCATGTATGTGTGACAAGTATATGGGGTGTCAACTGTTCTCCTCTCTGCTGCTTTGGAGCACTGTGCTACTTTCTTGTTGGAGGATTAAACTCTTAGAAATTGAGGGTTTTTCCATGGGCAACACTTCCAGAAATGTTGATGGTGTGATCCATCCCTGCAAGCTGGTCCTTTGCAGGCTGGGTAGCTGATCTCCACTTGGTGTGCTGGAAGTGTTTTGTTTTGTTACATGGAAACTGCCCTGAATTCTGTGAGGCACCCCTCAGAAAAGGATTCCCTTCCTGCAGAAATTTGCTTCTTTGAGTACTGAGTGCCTTTGAAGG
Organism: Pycnonotus jocosus; assembly: GCA_013400435.1. Lineage (NCBI taxonomy): Eukaryota > Metazoa > Chordata > Aves > Passeriformes > Pycnonotidae > Pycnonotus > Pycnonotus jocosus. The sequence goes on from VWYP01004757.1 coordinate 404,753, forward strand.
AGCAACTCCTCCTCCTGTTGTGACTGTGGGGGGAGAGGGAGCAGGAGAAGAATGCACTTGAACCCTGGGCTGGATAACAGACTGCACACACTTCAGTGTGTAGAGAGAAAAACAAATCCAGTAGTTTGTAAATTGAATCCACCTTAAAGACATTAGCTTGTTCCACCTTAAATATGTAATTTCTCCAAATTCTTGGCTATGTGCTGATCCTCATTTCCTGTCCTTCTTTTTCTCTTTTTTTTTCTTTTTTTTTTTTCTT
>VWYP01004757.1:405059-415628 GCA_013400435.1 Pycnonotus jocosus
TTTTTTTTTCCTAGTTTGCTTCCCTCTGGAGTAATTCCAGTGCTCTGGAGCTGGAAAGCAGATGTGATTCTCAGACTTATAGAGGCACTTCTGACTTTTTTTCAACATTCCTATGGTTTTAATCCTTTTTTCCCTTCATATAATATAAACAGGGAGGTTTTTGGAAGCATGAAGGAACCAAATCACTGCACCTAATTCTAAGACCCTCCCAATTCAATGCTCTACAAGCTAGATGCAATATTGTGTCTGTCTCTATTTTGCCCCACATGCATTGACTTAAAAAAAAAATAAATCAGGACTAGGGAGAAATGAAGGAAAGGCTCTGTCCTGGGATCCTGCTTACTGTAATATTGTGTTCAGTAGATCTGTGCTTCCCAGTGTGCCCATAGCTGGCATTAGCATCCATCATTTAAATCTTACTTTGCCTGCAGGTGACAGCAATAGATACAATCTTGTGGTGCCCGAGTGGACTGACTGCAGGGCAAGTTGGTACCAATATGTTAAGTAAAGCTTTTGTATTTTGCCTTCATGTCCTTCATTTCGTGGTTGCTCTGAGCCTCAGCCCATGGGAGGTGCTGGCAGCATTGAAATGAGGAGGAATCTAGGATGGGGTTTGAAATGTCTCCAGTAGGTTCTGAACATAAAGGAAGGAAGGATACTTGTGATTCAACTCTTAAGATGTGAAATGAAAATTGTTACTGGTTCAGGACTTCACTGAAATTGATTAACAGTTATTTTAGTTCTTTCACCTATAAAATGGGGAAGATCAAGCAATCTGCTAAGGTTATTCTTCAAAGGGCTTAAAGATTAACAAATTCAATGACTAAGGTAAAAAAATGTAAGCATATTTCTACATATTACTCCTCACATAAGTAGTTTTTATTTGTGATATTACAGAAATAAACCCGTAGTTTCTGGTAACCACTACTCAGCATTAACTTCAGGTTAAATTTGCTAACACAGGAAAAAGTAGCCTACAACAGCCTCTCTATTGAGGTTATGTTGCCCAGAGTTATTAACTGTCCATCTGTTGCTGCTATTATTCATTGGGAGAAACTCTGTGAGATCAGAGGTGTTTGTAGCAGTGGGGTTACACAGGCTGATGCAAACACATGCAGCTGGCAGGAGAACTAACAGCCCAGTACAGAACCTGCCTGTGGCTGCCTTTCTGATCTTAAATATATTAAGTCTCCCACAAACTAAGATGGATGTAAACTGGTTTTTCTTGCTGATTTTGCACAACTAAGCTCTGTTGAAGGTAACCTTTGGAAGTGGAGTGCTCAGTGCATTGGCCACTGTGGCTTTCTCACAGACGGAGATCTCTACACCTCCACATTGTATAAACTCACAAATGTCCTTCAAAAAAAACTTGCTGGATGCAAAGGCAGCAGAGAGTGGTGGTCAGCAGCTCTGCAAAAGGGAGTGAAACCAAAAGTCTTCAGGGCTGGAAAATGGCACTGGATGATGCCTTGACAGAACAGCAGCTGTGGCATGTATTGAGGCCTTTTTCCCTTTTCCTTGTCTGGCTTGGTTTGAGGCCTAGCAGAAAAGCCTGGAAAGGGACAGGACTGGATAGATCCAAATTGCTTCTTGACATAGTATCACACAGTGATGCTGTGTATCTTTTTGAAGCGAAATCAAGTTAGTACCAGGTTGCTACTTCTTGTTGTCTCCACTCATCACACAAAACTCAGAGCTCTTGGGATGCTTTCCTCTGACATCAAAATAATTGGAAAAAACTTGTCACCAAACTCTCTGATCAGGAGAGATCCTACATCTTTACCTTCATGTGTGACAGAAGGCATGTATGTAGGGAGAAGCAAAATCTCTATTATCTTGCCTGGTGTAGGTGGGTGAAGAGGAAAAGGCAGGATTTCGGACAGAAAGATCCCTGTAGTCGTTGCTAGAAGTACAACAATTGTATTTGCTTTTATACAGGAAGAGTAATAAAGAAGTCTAGAAAATCAAATCTACACATTTCCTGTTCTCCCTGTAAAGTCCCAGAGCCACTCTCAAGTGTGTGGATGTGGTGAGGGAGAGCAGGATGAGATTTGATGCAGAAATCTCACTGAAAACCTCAGAATCCAAGTGTTGTCATGACAAAGGTGCTCACCTGCCAGGAAATGATTTGCTCATGTCCCATGTGCCCCAGCTCCTTCCTCTGCTGTCTAATGAGGCTCCCTTTTCAATAAAGAACCTTAGAGGCCTACTGTTTTAACCTTTGTATTTCCTGCAGATTTCCTGAGCACCAGGATTTTAATGATGCCTGCTTTCTCACTTACAGTTCAAGTGCCTGCTTTGGGTATCTTGAGAGATTAGAGAGAAGGTTTTCAGCGACTCTCACTGTAGCAAGTTAGGGTTTCATTAGAGAAAGCAGAGTTCATCCACATGGTCCTCCCTGGAGTCTGATTGTAATCTGAAATCTCTGCTGAGGTGTTAGGAATGGCAGGAGTAGGAAAAGAAATCTTCCCTAAAGCCCAGCTGTAGAAGAATTACCTCAGTTTAAAGTGTAGCATGATCAACTCAGGATGGTGTTTCAGGAACAAGTACTGGATTCAGGTGTCTATTCACATTTCCCAGTTTATTTCTCCAAATTGCCTCTAACTTGTTCAGGAAAATGACTCTCCATCAAAGCCATTTTTCCCTCAGGCAAATTGTTTCTTGATCTTGCAATGCTAGAAGAAGCTGCAGTAGTTTAAGGGTCCCATATGCTCCATGACAGAAAGCTGTTCATGCAGAGCTGGGAATTATGGAAGTAGGGCCAGTGTTCTTGATAGTTTCAGGGAGGGAGGCTTAAACAAAGATCTTAAACTGCAGACACCTCTGTGCTAGGTGATCTGCACCCTTATTTTAGCCCATTTTCAATTTGAGTTGCCACTAGGAAGTTTAAAAACTACTAAAATATTTTACTTACTAGTTTGCTTTTTTACTGTGTGGGAAAATACTGAGTTTGCCTAGAACTGTCTAGGGGAGGCATAAAACAAACTGGCGAAGCTCTTTATCTTGTGTGTTACTATTTCTTGTCCAGAGAGACTCCTTCCTTAGGGTGATTAGTGGCTTTCAGCTACACAGTTCACTGCTGCCTCAACTGGCTTTGATATGTCTGATCAATAGATAATAAATGGCGACCACAAAATCTTGTTTGAGAACCGCAAACTTTGTTTCATGTTTTCATCCATCACTTTTGCTTTAGCTCTACCTGAAATGCATGAGAAGACTGTGTTTGATGTGATGGTGTTTGCTTTTGCCTCTCCAGGTACCTGGGCAAAGAAGGCTGGGCCCCAGCTTCATATCTGAAGAAGGCTAAAGATGATCTTCCATCTAGGAAAAAGAACTTAACTGGGCCAGTGGAAATCATAGGAAATATCATGGAGATCAGTAACCTGCTGAACAAGAAGTCATCTTCTGACAAGGAAGCTCAAGTAGAAAACGAGTCTGCAGAAACTCATATCACCAAGAAGGAAATCAGTTTGCCCATCCTGTGCAATGACTCTAATGGCAATGCCATGATGACTCCAGACAAGCAGGCTTCCAAACTGGCCCAGGGATCCCCAGCCATAGCAAGGATAGCACCACAAAGAGCTCAAATAAGTAAGGCAGTAAAGTAGTCTGGGTTTTCACAGGCTTCCTATGAATTCTTGTTCTCTACCTTTCAGGGCTGGCACTGCCTCTCAGCTGAGGTCCCACATGTCCTGGTCTTACAGCCAAGTCCACACAAACAGACTTTTGCATAGCCTTTAGATGTATCAAGAGGGACTCCAGAATGTGGTCCTTCACTACTAGTGATATATTTTAAGTTCATTTATACACAAACTGGCTGGTGGTTCTTTATCTTAGCCTATGTGTATTTACTTTGTTAATTGTACCAGAGAATACATTTTTCCCTTTTGAATGCTCAAAATGTGCCCTTCTACCCCAGAAATGCAGATGATGTGCTAACATGTTCAAGTTGAGGAGACCACATGTGTCTTCTTTGCATTTGTTCTGCTGTTTTCCTGGGGGCAAGTTGCTATAGTATTTTTACTACTTCATCTGCAAAATGCAGATGCTGACACTATTCTGTGCAAGGAATGGCAAAATACTAGGAGAGAGGACAGTGTGAGTGTTTAATGAATTATTTTTACTGCTGGGGGGAAAATAGGTATTAGGCCAGTCCTTTGTTGGCCAGTCTCCAATGGAGCTGGTCAGTTCCAGCAGAAAATACAATCCACTACTTTCTGGCAGTGATTTTCTCTTAAATTTGCTGTCTTAGCAGAGATGAATAGCTAAGCTACCTTGGTATTTCTAACATACCCTCATAGTTTCCTATCTTGTTTCATAGAGATGCCTTAAATATTGCAATACTGACTTCTATTGCCAAACTGTGTAACAACAGAGAGCTGCTGAAAAATGTGTGTAGCAGTACTTGCAAAGTTAAATCAACTCTCCCTGTTCCCTTTCTTGCTTAGGTTCTCCAAATCTAAGAACAAGGCCACCTCCACGAAGAGAGTCCAGTCTGGTGTGTATTGGTTTATGGTTTATCTTAGCAGTGGGTAGGTGTCTGGGTGCTTTGTGAGACTTTGTGCAGCTGTACAAGGTGGGAGGGATCCTTTACTTGCATGCCTGTTCATTTAATTGTTTAAGTGATCAGCAGACCTTAGGGCATCCTTATGATAAATCAGGTTTTCTGTTATTCAAAATGTTGCCCCAACTAATCAGGTCTGAAGGGAGATTATGATAAAGCTGCTGTGTTCTGTGCATGAGCATGAAAACTTGTTTGGCTGACTCAGAACAGGGTGACTGGACTGGGTATCCTTAGCCCAGACTGAAATTTCTGACCTTCTCTTGTCTTAAGCAACTGGGAATGTGTCCAATCCTTCCACTGCTACCACCTTCAAGGTGGCTAAGCTTGTTTGTGCATGTTTAAAGTGGCTTGGAATCCTGTGGAAGGAAGTATGCTACAGGAATGGGACTCCCTATGATTTCTTATCCCTAAAGCTGGAATCCTGGAAGTTTGTACCGATTTGAGATTAGAACTGTCATCTTCAATAGGAGCTAGTCAGTAGTGTATTTATATAAAAGTCATGCTAATAGCTTGTTTATCTAGGCAATACAGAGTGTTTAATCTTTGCTGTACCCTTTATGAGCAGTACGCAAATTGTAATTTTTCTGTCACCAGAGATGCTTCTTAACTAACTACATGAATAGCATATTAACATTTTTGTTTGCATTCTTTTTAATTAGACTTTGTTTTGGCAAAGCTATGACACTTAATCCCATGCTAAAAATAACAGTGATATTATATGTGAAACCCTGAGCATATCTGCTGTTTCTAATTATCTTCATTTAATCCAAACCATCCTATTATCTGAAGGCATTTTATTATGCTGTGCTTCTGCTGTATTTCAGCATTTATAGTGCAGAAACATCCAATTATAACATTGTTAGACACGGTTCCTAAGGTGCAGAGATGCATTCTCTGTGAAATGCCACATGCTGTGCGTGATGAAACGTCAACTGTTAGTTACAGAAAGGGTATCTTAGAAATGGAGGAGTGGGAGAATAAAGCACAGTGTGTGATTTGCCTTTCTCCCACTGATGACTCAGGATCATTTTGTGTCTTTGTCTGTCCTGTGTTCTGACCTATGGTTCTTTCATAGAACCCCTAAGTAGTGAAGTGTAGAAGCTGTGCAGCTTCACCATCATCTAGCTGCCCTGCAGATGAGCCCTGTGCTAATCTGAAAAGCTTTCAATACTGATGTTCCTGAAAGGACCCTTATCCCATTTATCACCTTAAAAAGTAATTGTGGCAAATTCTAAAATGTGGCAGCTTAATGTAAAGGCACTTAGCTTTTAGAGGAGTCTGATATGCTGCCAGAATGGCTGTAAATAGCAGTGTCTCACTTCTCATAGAGCCTTTACAAAGGTTGTGTTGGGATTGAGTAGAGGTTCTGGGTCTGTTATGGGGAGGAACTGGAATTGTTTTGATCAAGCAGTAAATTCCTTCCCTTCCAGCACTTTAGCTGGGCAAAGCTAGAGGGTCTATGATACTATTCTTGTTTCCTGCTACAAGAGATGCCCATTAGCTCATATCACTGACTAATTCAGATTGTTTTAAAAGTCAAGGAGCAGATTAAGAGCAATTATTCATTGGGATTACATTTTAAGACAATGTATTTAATGATAGGCAAAATCTGTTAGGAGTCTGTTGCAGTGCAATTTTCTGCAGTTGTGGCATGTCATCCAGAGCTGGGTCTTTCTGGACAAAGCCTCAGCATAAATGGGCTGCTCTTAGTGTGACTGCAGTGGCAGCTCACACTTTATCACCCCCAAGTAAAACATTTTACTATTCAGGCAAAGATTATTGCAGTTTTAATAGGTGGTGAAGGTGGCATGAACAGTGTGTGTGTTGAAAGGATTTTCTCTTTTAGCCCATATTGAAGCATCAGCTCCCACTCTGGAGAACTGGGCAGCTACCATTAGGAAGTAATACAGGAAAAAGGAAGAGTCTTAGTGAATAAAAGGAATTTTCTTTTTCATACTGCTGTTTAGCTGACTCTTTCTTTGGTTTAAATGAACAAAGAATCCTATTTGCCGTAGGGTTTTCAGTTACCCAAGCCACCAGAGCCACCCTCCGTGGAAGTGGAATATTACACCATTGCTGAATTCCAGTCATGCATCTCTGATGGCATAAGCTTTCGTGGAGGACAGAAAGCAGAGGTGAGCCCTAACAGTGTATCTGGAAAAATTGTAATATTTATTTGTTGCATGGGAGTGGATAAGAAGGGGAGGAGTGGGAAGCAGTGAGGTGAGATTTTTGTCTACATAACATGTTGCTTGTTAACTCTTAGGTTATCGAAAAGAATTCTGGTGGCTGGTGGTATGTGCAGATTGGAGAGAAGGAAGGATGGGCTCCAGCATCTTACATTGACAAGAGAAAGAAACCAAATTTGAACAGAAGAACCAGTACTTTAACCCGCCCAAAGGTTCCTCCCCCAGCACCTCCCAGTAAACCAAAAGACTCTGAAGAAGGAACAACTCCTGGAGCAGTTTCTTCAGGAGATACCCAGGACTCGCCCCACAAGCTGAAATATGAAGAACCTGAGTATGATGTTCCTGCCTTTGGCTTTGACTCGGAGTGTGAAGTGAGTGAAAGTCACCATGAAGAGGGCACTCCTGAAAAACGAGTGTTTCAGCCCCTCAAGCCCTCACCTGTGTCTTCGCTTCAGAAAGCTAAGTTCAAAGTAGGAGAGTCTTCAGAAGAAGTTGCTCATGAAGACGAAACCATCTATGAGAACGAGGGCTTCAGGCGTTACGTGGAAGATGGTTTGTCCAACAAGGAATCTAGTGGTGATTCTGATTCTCAGAAAAGCTCCTCTCTGTCCTTGATCCGAAGGAATTCTCCATGTTCCGGCTCTCCTAAATCATCACTCATGAAGCTCAAGACAGACAAAAACATTCAGCCTGATCTTGGAAAATGTCACTATTCCAGGAGTGAGGAGACAAAGCCAAGATCAGCTTCAGATGTCGGCTTACGTAGCGTGCCAAGAACGGGCATGAAAAAGGATCCCGGGCAGAGTCCTTCCATCAGAGCAAAGCCAATCGTTAGGCCCAAACCGTTCCTGAACAAGGCAGACTCTCAAAGCCAAGAAAAGATGGATATTAGCACTTTAAGGCGTCAGCTGAGGCCAACTGGGCAGCTCAGAGGTGGACTCAAAGGTTCAAGAAGTGAAGAGTCCGCGAGCCCACCCCGCACAGCTTCTGAGAACCAGGATGACCCCGTTCGGAGAAGCTCGGCTGATCTCATCACAGCTCCTTCTCGTGGCATCTTCTGCTCCAGCCATACAGCCAAAACTGAGCAAGAAAACGACTCCAGATGTTTCTATGTGACCACTGACTCATACCAAAAGGTACAAGATTCTGAAATTTGCTTCCCAGCAGGAGTAGAAGTGGAAGTGCTGGAAAAGCAAGCCAGTGGATGGTGGTACCTGAAGTATGGAGACACGGAAGGCTGGGCTCCTTCCCATTATTTGGCTCTCCCTGATAACCAGCAAGAAACTACATCAGCAGAGACTGATTCCTCTTTTGCCAGGAACAGGAAAAATGAAAACAAGTCAAACAGTTTAGAGAAGATAGAGAAGAGGGTTCAGGCTTTGAACACCATCAACCAGAGCAAACGTGCAACACCACCCATCCCAAGCAAACCTCCTGGCGGCTTTTCAAAAGCATCGGGGCCGGTTAAAATGAGGAATGGTGTGAGGCAGCTCGCTGTCCGTCCACAGTCAGTGTTTGTGTCTCCACCACCAAAGGATAACAACCTGTCGTGCTCCTTGCGCAGGAATGAGTCTTTAACAACTACAGACCAGCTTAGGACCGTCCGTCGGAATTCCTCCTTCAGCAACGCGTGGCCACAGCCTGGTGACACAAAGGGAAAGCAGCCGGAGCGGCTGGGCACGGAGAGCTCCGAGACCACCTCCAACCTCCCCACGCAGAGGAATGGGATCCCTGTGTCCACAGTCAGGCCAAAGCCCATTGAGAAATCCCAGTTCATCCACAACAATCTCAAGGACATTTATGTTTCCATTGCAGACTATGAAGGGGATGAGGAGACTGCGGGGTTTCAGGAAGGTGTCTGCATGGAGGTCCTCGAAAGGAACCCAAACGGCTGGTGGTACTGCCAGATAATGAATGGTGTGAAGCCATTCAAAGGCTGGGTGCCCTCAAATTATTTGGAGAAAAAGAACTAATATTGCAATATCTTTAACCTCCCTAATTTATACTGTTCCTGCTGTGTACATGTGGAAAAAAACAATTGCTACACAAAAAGACGTTTCCCTGTGCTCCAGTTTGTACAAAGGAGTCTATATGAGGACAAATCTGCCATGTTCTGGAGAGGTTTGTGGGGTTTACATGTTGCAAGCAACTACGAGGAAGATGCAGCATAGTCAAATGCCTTTTTGTGAAGTTGTTAATAATCTTGTATGTGTAACAGGGTATGACATCCCATCCTTCCCATTATTGATAGGAAACCAAGTGTGTGCCTTTTGTGAGAGAAATACACATGCATCTACCTGGGGAGTTCTGTGCCAAACTGTTTTACAATCTTGGCTCCCTTTCTCCTCATTTTTGTCCATACATGAAATACCCAAGAATTTTGAATGCTTTTCCACAACTTACAGTGAGAAGCAAATGAAAGTTTGAAAGTTTCTGAAACACAGAGGGACTCTAATCCTTTGGAGATGTTCAATTTTTTTTTTTTTTTAACTATACTCAACTGTTGGTAGGTCCAGAGTTGGAGCCTTTTCATTGTGGAGAGTTTTGGTCTCTGACTTCAGTATTGTTACGGCTAACTCACCGGAAAAGGCCATGAGGTGGTGTGGATTGGGGGCTTTTTGTTTCCTTTCATTCTGTCTTGTTCTTTGACTTGAGATTTCAGGTGTTCAAGGGCAGTGATGCCTACTGGTGCTTGTAAAAACAAACCTACAAACCCCTTGCTTAAGCATGTCTATTACTGTGTAGGCTTCATGTTTGGTTGTGTGCCTGGCTCCTGCCAGGTGATACTGGTTGATTCTCTTCCCAGAGTTGGGTTTCTCAAAAGTTATCTAAGTCAACAAAGTCCCTTAAGACACTAAAGACAAAGCTGTCAGATGTGTTAATTCTTGTTTTGCCCTCTGGTCCAAATCCAAGGGTGCTGACTGCCGGCAGGGCCCACCAGGATATTAGTGAGAAATATTTGTAACTTTCTGCAACATCGGTGTTTACAATGAGTGGGGGAAAAAAAAGCCATCAAACTCAGTCTGCACATAATTTGTATATTTTGGGGGAATTGCTTTTGTGTTTTGTTTTTGTCTTTTCTGTGCATTCTGGGTTTACTGTATTTTCTTTGTGTATGTGTCTGGTTTTATCAGAAAAGACTTAAAACTGAAGTAGGAGCCAAATATGTGTTTCTGTTCCCACTTGAATCCAAAGGGTACATTTGTACTGGAAAGTGAGCCTGGGCTTCTCAGGCTCAGAGATTTAATATCAAAGCAATTTGGTCCACAATGTGTCTAATCAGGAAGCTGCCTCTTCTAATTCCAGTTCTGTTTGCCTTTCTTAACTCATGTTTTGAAATGTGGCACACGGTGTGGGTGGTATGGGAAATGGAAGAGGTATCCATTGGAAAAGGCTAGGAATATGGAGTTATTTTTGAGGTAGCCTTGTACTGTAAACATAATTTACTAAATCCCTACTGTGCTTAAGGAAGTCATGCTTGAGAGTTTTCTTAAATGGCCTTGTTAATCACTCAAGATCAATATCTAATTCCTTTAAATAATAGGCAGCATTGTAAATCTGTTCCGGGAAGGGACTGGGGGGCAGACCATTTCACTACTGGTTTACACAAAGCATTACATGTCCTTTTTTCCACCAGAGTTTCATACTGAATTGGCTTGGAAGTTAAAGGTTATAAAGGCTTCAAATTAGCTGGGATCAAGGGGCTGAGTAAAACAGCACAACAATACCATATGTTACCAGGGATGTTTCACTGCCAAAAAAAATTAGGAATTTTGTATGTTGTTCTTGTCTTTTTCCTTTTTTTTTTCTTTTTTT